>SNVD02013532.1:0-83677 GCA_013180625.2 Boswellia sacra | reverse complement strand
ACACACCTATGGGTACATTAACCAAGCTTGACAAAGATGAGAAAGGAAAAGATGTTGAGGTAACAAAATATCGAGGTATGATTGGCTCTCTTTTGTATTTAACTGCTATTAGACCCGATATTATGTTTAGTGTGTGTATGTGTGCTAGATTTCAATCTTGTCCAAAGGAATCTCACCTTAAAGCTGTCAAAAAGAAATTTTGATATCTTCTTGGAATCATAAATCTAGGTCTTTGGTATCCTAAGTGTGATAATTTTGATCTAATTAGTTATTCTGATGCGGACTTTGCTGGAAGTCTTCTTGATAGAAAGAGCACTAGTGGCTCTTGCCATTTTCTAGGACATCCATTAGTCTCATGGTTTAGTAGAAAACAAAATTCTGTTGCCTTATCAACCGCGGAAGCCGAGTATATTGCAGTAGGAAGTTGTTGTGCACAATCTCTTTGGATGAAACAATTTTTAAAAGATTATGGTGTGGTATTTGATCATATTCCCATCAAATGTGACTCCATCAACATTTCAAAAAATCCCATACAATACTCTAGGACTAAGCATATAGAGATTAGACATCATTTTATTAGAGATCATGTGCAAAAAGGTAATATTTCTTTAGAATTTGTCCCCACCGATAAACAATTAGCCGATATATTTACTAAACCCCTTAGTCAAGATAGATTTTGCATAATTAGAAGAGAATTAGGCATGTTGGATATGTCTTAATTTTGCTTTAATATGATAATATTTGAATGGTAGCATATGTTAAGGGGGAGAATATATTTAGGGGGAGTAGTTAATTTGATTACATCTTTTTGATGATAACAAAAGGGGGAGAAATAGTTGAGTTGGATTGCTTATATTCATAACAAGTGCCATTCTTTTTGCTTATTATTGATAACAAGTGCCATTCTTTTTGCTTATTATTGATTTTATTTTCATTCTTGATTTTAGATTATATTTAAAGCAATCAATGGTTTGTCATCATCAAAAAGGGGGAGATTGTTAGCCCTAAGGCTACATGATAATTTTGATGATAACAATACACATTGATTAATTGAGATTTACTAACATGTTTTTTTATGTGCAAGAGTAAGATCATTGAAATAATTTTAAAATCAAGAAGAGGCTTATTAAAATGAAGTGTTGAAGCTAAGGAGAAGACTACATGTTAAAAGGCACCAAAGTTTAAGAACAAGGATTGACTCAAGGAATGTGACACATGAGTAATGTTCAATCAATTGGTCATATATATCTCTATAAATATCCAAATGACGTGATTCTTGAGCCTTTGGAAAGCTTACTCAATTTATAACATTTCATATGTTTTAATGAAATTCAAATTTCAAGTGCAAGGTTGTCCAAATCATCATGAAAGTTGAAAGACAAATGGAAGTAGCTGACATGAGCACTGAATACTCCTTTGGACATATCTTGAGCTAGAAAAACCAAAATGACTTGATTATTATGGCATTGGAAAGATGACTTAATGAAGAAAATTTCATATGTTTTGAAAAAATTCAAATTTCAAACAGAAGGCCGGCATAATTGACATGCAATTCGGTGGACTGATACAGAGAAAAAAAATCAACTCACATGAGCACTGAATGGTGTTTTGGCCATATCTTAAGATAGAGATATCCAAATGCTTTGATTCTTAATGTTTTGGAAAGATTATTCAAATATGCAGATCTTTTATGTTTTGAAGAAATTCAAATTTCAAACAGAAGGCTGACAAAATTATCATTCAATTTGGTGGACTGACACAAGGAAGAAAAATCAAGTCACATGAGCACCGAATGGTTTTTTGGCCATATCTTGAGCTACAGATATCCAAATGACTTGGTTATTGATGCGTTGGAAAGCTTATTCAAATTTTCAGATCTTTTATGTTTTGTAGATTTTCAAATTTCAAACAGAACATTGACAAAAATGGTAGACAAAATTATGGTTTTTATGGTGGGCAGAAAATTTGGAGTTGGTGTCTTCACTTGATTAAGTTCATCCCATTTGCCTATAAAAGGAGCCCTTCTCCCATGCATTCAACAAGCATTTATCAAGCAAAAAACAAGAGAAATATCAAGTCTAGAGAGCTTTTATATTCTTTATCTACTCTTTGAAGAGAGTTGTACTTTTGTTGTAAAAATTTTCTTTGTTCTTGTATTGTGGTGAGAGTGAGATCTTCTTGTAAAGGATAAAAGTTATCCTTGAGAGAACTCTTTCCTTGGTGAGTTTGTTCATCAAGAAGAACTCTTGGTGTAGTGTTATCAAGAGTTGAAGGAAGTTGCCTTGGTGAGGTTGTTCATCAAGAAGAACTCTTGGTGTGGTGTTATCAAGGTTGAAGGAAGTTGCCTTGGTGAGGTTGTTCATCAAGAAGAACTCTTGGTGTGGTGTTATCAAGGGTTGAAGGAAGTTGCCTTGGTGAGGTTGTTCATCAAGAAGAATTCTTGGTGTGGTGTTATCAAGAGTTGAAGAAAAAGTCTTGGTGAGGTTGTTCATCAAGCAAGTTGTAAAGATTTCTACAACTTAGTGGAAAGCTTAGCTCGTGGAGCTAGGAGCCCGTGGACGTAGGCAAGGTTTGCCGAACCACGTAAATTGAGTTTGCACTCTCTCTATCCCTATCTCTTTACATTAACTTGCACTTGTGATTGTTCTTCATTTCTATTCTCTTGATTGCATTCTATTTTCATCTTCTTCACCTTTATTCTTAAAGAAAGAGTTAAATAATTTTGATTTTCAAGAAAAGTTTTCTAAATCCGTTTTGATAAATAAAAACCCAATTCACCCCCCCTCTTGTGTTGCCATACCTGGGTCAACACAACAGACTCAGTTCAGATCATTGTACTTATTACAAGAGGTTTGAGGAAGGCTTTATCATTTTGCTGTTGTACGTGGACGATATGTTGGTAACAGGCACTAACAAAGATCAGGTCCAAGAATTAAAGGCACAATTGGCTAGGGGATTTGAAATGAAGGATTTAGGATCGGCAAACAAGATTCTAGGGATGCAAATTCACCGAGACAGAAAAAACAGGAAGATTTGGCTATCTCAAAAGAACTACTCGAAGAAAATCTTGCGCCGCTTCAACATGCAAGATTGTAAGCCAATTTCTACCCCATTTCCTGTTAATCATAAATTATCCTCAAGTATGAGTCCTAGCAATGAAGCGGAGAGGATGGAAATGTCTCGAGTACCGTATGCATCAGCAGTAGGGAGCCTAATGTATGCTATGATTTGTACAAGACCAGACATTGCACAAGTAGTGGGAGCGGTCAGTAGATTCATGGCTAATCCAGGGAGAGAGCATTGGAATTCTGTTAAGAGGATCCTTAGATACATCAAAGGAACCTCTGATGCTGCACTATGCTATGGGGGATCAGAGTTCATTGTCAATGGCTATGTTGATTCAGATTTTGCAAGAGATATTGACAAAAGGAAGTCCACTACAGGCTATGTGTTTACACTTGCAGGAGGTGCTGTGAGCTGGGTATCTAAACTTCAAACTGTTGTGGCTCTATCTACAACAGAAGCAGAGTATATGGCAGCTACACAAGCTTGCAAGGAAGCTGTTTGGATCAAAAGGTTATTGGAGGAACTCGGGCACAAACAAGAGAAGATTTCTTTGTTTTGTGACAGTCAGAGTGCCTTGCTTATTGCAAGGAATCCAGCCTTTCATTCAAGAACGAAGCACATAGGAGTTCAATATCATTATGTACGAGAAGTAGTGGAAGATGGAATAGTGGATATGCAGAAAATCCACACGAAGGACAACATAGCAGATGCATTGACCAAACCAATCAATGCTAACAAGTTCATCTGGTGTAGAACGTCTTATGGCCTGCTAGAGACGTGAGCAGCATGTATAGAGACAAGACTGAAAGGAAAAATGCCTTCAAGTGGGAGAATGTGAAGTGGGTGAAGGCATTTTTGCCTTTCACCCAATCCCACATCGGTGGGAAACAAAATCTAAGTGGGGAGGCTAGGCTATATAATAAAGCCTCCTCCTCCCCTTACACTTGTACCAAGCTTATGTATTAAGTTTTTCTCTTCTTCCTCCCTTGTAATCTCCTCCATTCTAATTGTGAGAGAGATTGTAATATTTTTTCTTCATAGTGAAATATTTTCGGTCTTGTCCCGTGGAGGTTTCCCTCAAATTGAGGGTTTTACCACGTTAAATATTTGTGCCTTTATTTTCTTTATTGTCTTTAATTTATTTACTGTGGTAAGGCTGAGCCGCCCAAGTTGTCTATTTTATTTATTGTGGAGGTCAGTGCCATCCAAATTGTTATTTCTAATATAACAATTTGTTTCTTGTCTTTTATTTGAGCTGCGGTGGGAGTGTTCGATCTCCTAACACAGTTCAATAGTTTGTTAAATGAATTACATTATAATTACTCCTGTATCATCTTTTTTCTTTTCTACCAATTATGGACGACAATGCCATATGCTATAAAGATCAAAATTTTCTTGCAATCTGAAAATTTAGCCGAGCAAATATAAATTTATGATTTTTAGTTAAGAAAAATAGATCTTTATTGTATACATGAGTTAGAATACCCGAGCCAAAGGGTCTTAAAAGATTGAAGGTATTCAGATCAGAAAAATATTTTTAATGATTACGTTGTTACCCTTATTTCCAAAAATCAGTAGAATGCATGCGTGTATCGGAATCGAAGTCCTTTTTCTTTTTAATTTCCTTATAAGTTAGAATGCATGTTTTAATTTATATGCAGTGGCCATTAATCTTTAATTGGATGACGCACTGAGTCAAGTATTAATTCTTTTTGTTTAAAAAAGAAGAAAAAAGAAATTGGATCTACGTAAATAACATTATACCTACACCTATAGTGTGAAAATAGAGAAATACTATAATACCTCAAGGACAATACTTATTTATGTCATTTTTGCATTTCAAAATTCGCAATTCAAGCTTAACAGGGGAGATCGAGAATTGACATGAGATATTAATGGTAACTTCTGTGTGCCCTGAAATACCGCATCATTACAATAAGATGATACCCTTTTACTATTCTAGATTTTCTCACAGAGATAGATAATTAAGGTGACATACTTTGATATCCTAGAGTTTCAGCAAAACTGTAAAATGTGAGTTAACAACTGAATAGTTGCTTGCTGGTGGTACCTCTAAATCCGGCATTAAAAACTGCATTTAGGAAGACTAGCAAAAATAACACCCGTCATAAACAGCTCTTCTCGTCTCTGGCGATCCCTTCTAATTATCACATCGCCTGCATGCCTCGAAGACAGCTCATCTATCTATACCCTAAAACGAAGATTTAAAAGTTTTTCAAGTTAATGAAGTTCTCTAGCTTCCTGTACCATACGGATCGAAGGCTATGTTTATCTTGTGATACATGAAACCTTCGATTTGCGAATCTATTCCAAAAGGCAATCGTTAATCCGTGTATTAAATCAACAGAAATATATATTA
Organism: Boswellia sacra; assembly: GCA_013180625.2. NCBI lineage: Eukaryota > Viridiplantae > Streptophyta > Magnoliopsida > Sapindales > Burseraceae > Boswellia > Boswellia sacra. The sequence continues at coordinate 78,231 of SNVD02013532.1, read as the reverse complement.
TTTGACCCATTTTAATTTCTATAGGAAATGCATTACGGTTTTTGATAAGACTAAATTATATATATAACTGATTTATGCAACTAATTTTATACAACCTGATACCTTTCCATCCGATGAACAATCATCACATCATTTATTGTAAGTTTTCTATATTAACACTTCTTATCTATCTAATAATATTTTTGCACGAAAAGTATGCCAATTTTCCCTTGGGATACCAAATCGATCTCTGTCAAATCAAGGGGCAAAAAAACTCAAGAAAATCTATTCTATAACTCCTGGTTTTAAAATATTAGAAATGATCAGCTAAAGTACAGGATATTAACCAATTTGCGCAAGAGATGCCATAACATGAGAGTCAAAACCTTATCTCCCATATTGCTTTCCCTTGGAAATCTATTAAACATTTGTCCGAATAAATTCCTATTTGGCAATTAATCCTTTTTCCTCCACTGGATCAGTTGTAGACAATCATTGTTCAGCCAAAACTGTCTTGGGTGACAACAGATTCCGGAATAATCCTTTCATGGAGAGCAAGTAGTTGTGATACCCTCACGGGTGTCACAGTGGTACTGGCCCTTGTCTGGAATTTTGTTTTAGATCACTTCGAATTACGAGATGTAGCGTATACGATAACAGCTCTGGATGGTTTTGCCTATAAATATGCTTACATTGTACACATGCAGGCGCAAGACAAGTGTATATATAGGTAGATAACAAAGACAGAATTGACGATATATTGATGATCAATTAAAAATGCTATTATGCTACTTTGTCATGGTATCTTCGATGAAGAGATAAGAGAGAGAGGAATTGAGCCAGGAATTACTTGCCGGCAGGCCAGCTGCCGGCGGTCAGTCCTTCTCACGTTCGCTCTCTATTTTCTCACCGGAGACCCTCTGACAGAAGGCCAGCTGCATCAACAATTTATTAGTTTATAAGTATAAATTTCTGTTGCCATCTTTGGTTTAAGTTCCTCATATGATAATCCTTTTTCGTCTACCATTTATTAATGCTCACAGGTCGTGAGTTGGTTGGTCCAATCAATCACTTTAAGAGAGCATTTGAATCATTCATCGTCTATTATATTATTAGAAGGTTCATATATAGTTTCATAAGCGAAAGAGTGTGCTTGAAAATGAGGAAGGATCATTATGAAAGTTCCTTCTATCTTCATCATCTATATCTGCAATATTATGTAATTAATAGTAGTATTAATGCTCTAGCTATAGTTTTACAGATGAAGTAATTATAAATCATGAGCTTAGATTTTATTTCATGAAATATGAAGTAAAAAGAACTTTTAAAACTTGCTAACCGAAATCCGAGTGACACTAATATTTTGTAAAAGTTCATGTTGATGCCGAAGAAAAATCTTCAATCATGATTGATGGGCTATACAAGGTTAACCTTCTTAAATTTTACTTGCAACTCATAATCCTTTCGTCTATTTCAACATCGAATGGATAACGCACTTATCATATTTAATTAATTATAGTACATATATCCTCATTGATTTAAAAGATGTTTACCCCAAAAAATGTAGTATTGACATATAAATAATGAAATATACTGTATGATATGTTAATGCAATGTAGGACAACTCATTGGTTTAGATGACAATTTGAAATGCTAACAAAGGATATTTAGTATTAGCTCATTGATTTAACATGGGGGGAGATTTAATTTGTATACAGTTGGGTGCATGAAATAGGTTTATTATTTGTAGTGAAGGAAACTGGATGTTAAAAATTTATGTACCACATCAATAATATATATACCTACAACATTCACAATAGCTCTTAATCAAGGGATCATAGATGCAATGGTATGCTTGAACAACATGTGAAATAAGTCACTTTACAAAAGGGGAAGACATATATAGGCAATCTTAATCAGCCGAGCTAAATATAGCTTGAAATATTACCACTGGACACTTACCTATAAACTTAAGTTTTTAGGTCAAGCAAATCTTTAATATAATATCAAAGCTAAAATGACTTGGTAGCCCAAATCTAAGGTTCCTCCATAATGCTTATTAAATATTTGGGTCACATGCAAGTATATGTGAGTTATATACCAATAAAAATAAGAAAGGTAAGCTATTATACTTAATGGTGCACGTTGAGTTCAAATTAATTAAATAACTTGAAATACTAAAGTTTGTCACTTAGCTATAAACTTAAATTTTTAGATTAAGCGGCTTTCTAATAATATTAATGGAGCCCCTAAGATATAACGAATACCCGAAGGTCTCCTAGCTTTACAAAATAAATTGGAGAAGCATATATACATAATTTTATCTAAAATACATTAAAGGCATGGCTCTATAACAAAGTTTTTACATGCACACTTCTAAACCAATATTTAAGAAAAGATTTTTTTTAAGGTATTAGATAATTTCTAAAATGATCAAAGGGCACCTATGATATTATGCCTTTACAATTTTGTTTTTTAAAAAAAAAACCACATGGAAAAGATATGTGTTATTTTTAATCTACATATACATATATGTGAAGGATGTGCAAAATTTTTTAACTGGACAAATTCTTTAGCTAGTGTAATTTAAATATTACATATATAATCCAAATAACTTATTCATAATTTAAAAACGAAATGCTTTTATTTTACCTGTGAGATTGTATTTAAGGGCTCTAAAAATTAATATTGTGGTTTTCACAATTTCTTTTTGACACATATCTCCTGAAATAATACTATCATAGACTTTTTGACTAGCTCTTAGCATCTTGAAAAGTTAAGAGGAAGAGTGCTCTTTTTCTTTTTGTATCCAATATCTATGGAAAGAATATTTGCAGGAGTACAAATCTTATCAAGAATGTAATCTAAATATTTTGACCAAAAAAAAAAAGATAGCATGGCTGAAAGAGAATATTGAAAGTTTCAATTTACATGCATTTTAGCAAATTTGTCAAACACTATGTTAAGCAGTTCGAATAAATTCAAAAGGAATAGTCTATTTATAATAATAAAAAAAAAGCAAGCAACTTGCAGGCAGCAAAAAGCTCTCTCTTTACTTAAAGAAATATTGCTTTTATGGCACAAAAAAGTTGCCATATATATGTTTACCATTCACTATTATTCCCGATTTAGCAAACAAATGAGATATGCCAAATATATCACTGTTGACGATGCATGTCATATCCAAAATTTAGATAGTTTTGTAAATATGAATGGCTAGACCACCTTTATACAGTAACATATATGCCAGAATCACCTAAATATGTTATTGAATCTGATTCAGATTCTAGATTCATTTTAGTGTTGTTCCTAGCTTTATGATGCCTAAATTAGAGAGATATGGTCAAAAGAATAAAGATGTTATAAATGGTCAATAAAATTATGTTATAGGCATTATAAATAATTCTATTACAAGTTGGTTAAGATGGTAATATATGTTGTAGTTTTGGCTCTTTAGCCATTTGTATGTGTGTGCAAGGATCCCACATGGAGTGAGAGTCATTGTGTTGGAGATGTTTGGGCTTATAAATTGAAGCCAAGTCTTCTCATTTAAGTGTCCCATTGAAAATATTCTTCACCCCTCTATATCTGTAAGGTCTCACTAAAAGACCTCATAGTTTAAAGGTCTTTCATTAAGGTCATTAAAATTTGTAAGATTTACTTTTTTCCCCTTTGTTTTTAGGTATTTATAGTATTTCCCAATTGTTTGGGTAATTACGGTTTGGTTCAACTATTTGGATAATTATAGTTTGACCCAATAGTTGTGGTATTTGATTGTGGCCCAAAAGTTTATAATTCTCTTTGAAGATAGTGAAAGGTTTCTTCAGCGGCGCCCAAGAACGTAAGTAACAATACTGAACCTCGTTAAATCTTGGTGTTCTTTGTATTTCTGCATTGTTGGTTGATTGGTTGTCTTTTTTAGTTGCTATTATATTCAATTATTGGCATAGTTTGTGGTTGTGCATTTGGTTGTTCTGATGGTATCGCTTTCGCATTGCGTAACAATTGGTATCAGAGCCTCAAGTTTTGGGTAGTGAGCGGCTATTTTATTGAAGCACTTACTACTATTCTGGGCTGTTGAGTTTGGATTACTAGTTATTAAATATAATAGTTTGTTGGAGCTTGGTTATTGGTGATTTGTGTATCAAGCTTATTTGTGAGAGGTAGTGATAGCATTATTATCAACTGTATCGGAGAAGACAGTGACTATGACAAATGCAAAAATAGATGTTAAAAAATTTGATGGTCGTAATAATTTTGGTTTATAGGAGAGTGAGGTGTTGGACAGGTTGTATCAGTAAGATTTGGATATTATTCTGGAAGAAACAAAACCAAAAGATATCAATGTAAGAGATTGGGACAGGCTGAATATAAAAGCTTGTGGGTTGATTCGCTCTTGTTTGTGTAGAGAACAAAAGTATCCGTTCACAAAAGAGACATCTGCAAGCAAATTGTGGAAGGCGTTGTATCTATTGAAGAGACTGTTCCGTCTTCAATTGAAACCTGGTACAAGCATCAGTTCTCATATTGATGAGTTTAATAAGTTAATTGCTGATTTGTTAAACTTAGATGAAACCTTCAAAAATGAACGTAAGGCTATGCTATTGATTGGCTTACTTCCGGATGAATTAGATCATTTGTGCATTACTCCTATCCATGGAAAAGATAAAATATCTTTTGAGGAAGTTGGTTATGTTTTGTTGAATTATGAAATTCGTAAGAAAGACCAAAGAGAACCTAGGGATAAGCCAGTAGATGCATTGACAGTAAGAGGGCATAGTCAAAGTAGGAAACCAGGAAAAAAGGGAAAATCTTAGTTGAGGGATACATTAGGAAAAGATGAGTATGCCTTTTGTCATGAGAAAGGGCATTGGAAGAAAGATTGTCCAAAGTTGAAAAAGAAAGATAAGGGCAAGGTTGTTTCTTATACATGTGTTATTGAGGGTGAGGATGATAATGATTCAGATATATGTCTAGTTGGTCGCCCATCCACTTCTGGTTCTGATGAGTGGATTATGGATTCGGGTTGTACTTATCATATGTGTCCACATAAAGAATGGTTCTTTAAGTTTGAAGAGCTTAATGGTGGAATTGTGTATATGGGCAATGATGATATTTATCACACTGCTGGGATAGGTTCGATTCGATTTGATTGAGGAATCATGATGGACTGACTAGAGTTCTGACAGATGTTTGGTATATACCAAAGTTGAAGAAGAATCTCATCTCTTTGCGAGCCTTGGAATCTAAAGGTTTTGTAGTATTTATTCGAGATGGTATTCTAAGGGTCACTTTAGGTGCTCTTGTGATATTGAAAGGCACTAGGAGGAACAACTTGTATTACTATAATGATAGTACAGTTATTGGATCAGTGGCTATGGTTTCTGATAATAATATAGATTCAAAGATCACTAGACTGTGACATATGTGATTGGGACATACAGGTGAGAAAGCCTTATTTAGTTTGGTAAAACGAATATTATTGAAAGGTGCAAAAACCTGCAAGCTAGATTTTAGTGAGCATTGTGTTCTGGGAAAGAAGAAAGAGAGTGAAATTTGACACCACTATTCATAATACTAAGGGTATTCTTGATTATGTTCACTCAGATTTGTGGGGACCTACCAAAACCGTATCTATGGGAGGTAGGCACTACTTTGTTACTTTTCTTGATGATTTTTCCAGAAGAACTTGGGTGTATTGTTTGAAATCAAAAGATGATGTACTTAGTATTTTCATTAAATGGAAAAAGATGATTGAGACACAAACTGGTAAGAAGATTAAGCATCTCAAGACAAATAATGGTGGTGAGTATTACAGTGATCAATTTTTGAAATTGTGTCAAGATGAAGGTATTATACGTCATTTTACTGTTAGAGGTACACCACAGCAGAATGGGGTGGCAGAACGCATGAACCAGACATTGCTGGAGAAAGTTTCGTGTATGTTATGCAATGCTAGGTTAGGCAAGGAATGTTGGGCTGAGGCTGTGACTTATGCGTGTCATCTCATTAATCATCTACCTTCAGCTGCTATTGGTGATAGAACTCCATTAGAGGTATGGTCTGGACAACCTGTTTCTTGTTATGATTCTTTACATGATTTTGGTTCCACTGCATATTATCATGTGAAAGAGGCTAAGTTAGATCCTAGAGCTAAGAAAGCGATTTTCTTGGGGTTTGCTTCAGGAGTAAAAGGATATCATCTTTGGTGTCCTAGTTCGAGGAAGGTTGTATCCAACCGAGATGTGACATTTGATGAGTCTTCAATGTTGAAGAAATCATAAAACTAGACAAAGGTGAATGGTACTCCACAACATGTGGAGCATACTCAGCAACAGGTGCAGTTTCAAACGACAACATTGAACCCAGTTAGATTTGTTGAGATAGATGATACTCCTGTGACATATGAGGATTTGGGAGATGATGGAGAGGGTTCCACTCAAAAACCTCAACAGCAACAAGAATCTATTGCAATTAATAGGCCAAGACGTGAGATTCGCAGACGTGCTCGATTTGCTAATATGGTGGCCTATACACTTCCAATTATTGATGATGATGTTCCTTCCACTTATAAAGAGGTAGTCAGATGTTCTGAAGTTGATCAGTGGAAGACAACCATGAGCGAAGAGATGCAGTCTCTTCAAAAGAATGAAACTTGGGAGCTGGCTCAACTATCGAAGGGTAAAAAGGCAATTGGGTGCAAATGGGTATTTACAAAGAAAGATGGATTTCCTGACAAGAATGACGTCCGCTACAAGGCAAGGTTGGTGGCTAAAAGCTACGCTCAGAGGGAAGGAATTAACTACAATGAGGTATTTTCTCCAATTGTGAAACATTCTTCCATTAGAATTTTGTTGGCCTTGGTAGCTCAAATGAATATGGAACTAGGTAGTTTAACTTGAGGTAAAAATTACATTTTTACATGGTGACTTGGAAGAGGAAATCTATAAGACTCAGCCAGAAGGATTTAATGTTGCTAGTAAGGAAAATTTGTTGTGCAAACTGAAAAGATCGCTTTATAGTTTGAAGTAATCTCTGAGGCAATGGTACAAGCGATTTGATCGGTTTATGATAGGCAGAGTTACACAAGAAGCAAATTTGATAATTGTGTGTATTTTCAAAGGCTACATGATGGTTCTTTCATTTATCTACTCTTGTATGTTGATGATATGTTGATAGCTTTGACGAATGTCAACGAAATTGCAAAGTTGAAGACTCAGTTGAATCGAGAGTTTGAGATGAAAGATTTAGGTGAAGCTAAGAAGATACTAGGTATGGAGATTAGCAGAGATAGAGGGAGAAGCAAAAATTGTTTGACTCAGAAGCAGTATCTGAATGAGGTATTACAGCGATTTGGCATTACAGAGTAGTCAAAACCTGTAAGTACCCTACTTGCTCCTCATATGAACCTCAGTGCATCTTTATCTCCTACTATAGATGAGGAACGAGAGTATACGTCTCGAGTTCCATATGCTAATATAGTTGGTAGCCTGATGTATGCTATGGTGTGTACAAGACTTGACATTTCACATGCAGTTGGAGTTTTGAGTAGGTACATGCATGATCCTGGTAAAGAACATTGGCAAGCAGTGAAATGGATTCTACGGTATTTGTTGAAAACCGTAGATGTTGGCTTAGTCTTTGAGAGGGATGATACGTGTGATCAGTATGCTATTGGTTATGTTGATTTTGATTATGCCGGTGATTTAGATAAACATCAGTCGATAATCGGTTATGTGTTTACTCTTGCAAGAGCATCAATAAGTTGGAAGTCTACTTTACAGTCTACGATGGCTTTGTCTACTACAGAGGCAGAGTATATGGCAATGACAGAGGCTGTGAAGGAAGCTATTTGGTTCTAGGGATTGCTGGATGAATTGAGAATTAGGCAGAAAAAGATCACCCTTTATTCTGACGGTCATAGTGCTATCCACTTAGAGAAGAATCCAGTGTTCCATGTTCGTACGAAGCATATTGATGTTCGGTATCATTTTATGCGGTAAATTATTGACGAAAGGAGAATCTTACTTTAGAAGATTGGGACTACCGAGAATCTTGTAGATATGTTGACTAAGGTTGTGACAGCGATCAAGTTCAATTATTGTTTGGACTTGATCAACATTATGCGAGTTTGACCATGCCATTGGGCGCATTAGGAGGCATTGCAGCTGTGATAGAGAATATAGAAAAAAGAAGAGTCTTGTGGTGGATTGGTTAATTCACCAAGGTGGAGAATTATTGGAGTTTTGGCTCTTTAGCCATTTGTATGTGTGTGCAAGGATCCCACATAGAGTGGGAGTCATTGTGTTGGAGAGGCTTGGGCTTTATAAATTAAAACCAAGTCTTCTCATTTAAGTGTCCCATTGAAAATATTCTTCCCCACCTCGCCCCCCCACACCACCCCCTCCCGCAGCCACCCCCATATCTGTAAGGTCGCACTAAAAGACCTCATAGTTTAAAGGCCTTTTTTAAGGACCTTAAAGTTTGTGAGATTTGCTTTTTTCCCCTTTGTTTTTGGGTATTTGTAGTATTACCCAATTGTTTGGGTAATTACAGTTTGGCTTAACTATTTGGGTAACTACAGTTTGACCCAATAGTTGTGGTGTTTGTATTGTGGCCCAAAAGTTTGTAATTCTCTTTGAAGATAGGGAAAGGTTTCTTCAGCGACGCCCGAGGACGTAGGTAACAATACCGAACCTTGTTAAATCTTGGTGTTCTTTCTATTTCTGCATTGTTGGTTGATTGGTTGTCTTCTTTAGTTTCTATTATATTCAATTATCTGGCATACTTTGTTGTTGTGCATTTGGTTGTTTTGATGGTATCGCTTTTGCATTGCGTAACAATATATGATCAAGAGCTATCGGGGCCTCCATTCATCAATATATAGTTTAATGACCAAGCTCTCTTATCAGGCGCAAGAATATTCAGGTTGGTAAAAGATAAAATATGCTACGTTCATCATGTGTGAGGTTGAGTAACTTTGAGAAGCAAATTCCAAGCCCCATTTGAAAGGAAAATAAAAATAGATATCAATTATGACAAGAAAAATAAAGAAAAAAATAAGTTTGATACGACTATAAGGAGGACCACTAATGGAATGAGGTATTAGATGCTACTACCTAGCCCAAGACGTGAGTGAAGAAAAACCCTAATGAATGCGGTAGAGATGAGTAGCGTAACAAGTAATGTGATAGAGAAGTAAGGGGTGCTTTCTACACTTCCATTTTTTGGTTTAAAACTCTCAATCTTAATCATTTCTCTTAAAGAACTTGTGAAAAATCTATAACAATATTCTTTAAACACTTTTTTTCAATTTTTTTACTATTTTGATTGCCACTTATTCGAGCGTCAAATGGTCCACATTAGAACACGATCAACGACTCCTAACCTTTCAAGTCATGTTTTGTCGTTTTGGTGAGCTATATATGTACCAAACCATCCCTAAAGAAGATCAATGACCTACACCATAATTTCCAAAGAAGCTCCAACACTTATACACCTCTATCGCATTCCCTGATTTATATTCACCCTTTTTCCTTCTACACTTTGTATCTTAATTTCATGATCTTGAAAGACTTGGCATCTATAATATTAGATGGTCAATAGTTAGAGTCTTAAGTCTTTTCCCCCATATATATATATATATATATATATATATATAGAGAGAGAGAGAGAGAGAGAGAAAGCAAACTATATATGCATGAGCGAAACTCGAATAATGGTGAATCAAGACCAATCCACCTACTTATTATCCTAACATGGCCAAAACAAGTTGATAGCATGCAACCCCTTAAAAATTATGCCCATTTCCCTCCTTTGAAAAATAAATATATAAATAATTTAAATTAGCATTCAAAATTTCTCTTCAAAATCCCAACCATTAAATCAAAGAATGAAACTACTCTTCAGTGAGACATCATTTTTAATGAGACATCACCGAACAATATATATAAAAAAATTAGTAAAATTATAAATCTTTGAAACAGTATATAACAATTTAAAAAACCATTTTCCCGTAAAATTTGTGGAGTTGCAGAGGGATGAAGCTAATTATTACATGCAAAGAAAAAGGGAAAGCTTCATGACTCAATCTCTGAATCATAGGGTCCCAAGATATATTTCACTAGGTATATAACTCAACTCTATTTTGTCTAAGTGGTTATGATGCCTAAAGCTCATGAAAATTTCTAGTTTCTATCGTGTGTATAATAACGGGTGAATCAAAATCTCTAGAAACAAAAATAAAAAAATTATTAATTACATATATACAATTTTGACATTGTGATATGTCAATCTTTAGTTAAAAACCCAGGTAAAAATAATATAAGAACATGTTTGGAAACAATTTGACCTAAAAGCTTATGCTTATTGGCATAACTATAGTATTAATTTAACCTTTAATGTGCTCACTTACATGGAGAGGCCATACAAGCCTCTTGTGGATTTTACTATACCTCAAGTGATTCTCCAACTATAGTATTTGAGCTATTTTCAGTTCGATAATACGATCACCTGCATATATGTTGCACAAGCCTTGTTTGGTCTTACTAGACTCTTTAAGTCATTCCCCAACTATAGTATTTAAACCTCTTTTTTTTTTTTTTTTCAAACATTCTCTATGTGTCTTTTTGCATAAGCAGTATAGAAGGATTTACTTAACACGAAATTGTTAGGTTATTTTGATTCTCACTATATAAGTTAAAAAATTGTCTAACCTAAAAGATTAAGCTGATAAGTATAGTCAAAGTATAGTATTTAACCTTTAGTAGAAATGGATGCAAAAATTTGCACTGGCACCTTGCGAGCCTTATAAAAGGGGACATATATGTAAGCGCCCATCATTCATTTCTTTAGTGCCCTAAAAATATTATTGAAACATGTATATATATGTAATTTTGGGATTCTAGAATTTTCAGTACAAGATCATATCAATAATATTATAAAGAAGAGCATTTTAAGAAGTCTAAATTTTGTATAAGCTTTTCTAGATTTAGAATTTAGATATTTTCTAACTGTAGATGTCATTTTCGAATTATTAATAATTTTAAATTTTAGTATACAATCTTCTCAGGATAGGATGGCTACGGGAACACCTAAGCTTACCAACGGCTTTACGCTTTTTTCTCCTAGCTACCGAGAACACCTGGCTTGCCAACGTATGCACAGCTCTCACTGCTACCTTTTCTTATCCTTAGAATTTTGTTTACTAAAATTTTACGTTACTAACAATTCTCAAATGATTTCTATAATTAGAATTTTCTCTAAATTCTACCTCTATTATTAAGCGTCCAATACCAGATTTCTAAATCATAAATATGGTCTTCTAACCAAGCTTGTTCTATTATTAGATCTATTTTGTCTTCTTCTCCTAAAATATACCAATTAGTTCTAAGAAAATTCTTGATATTTCTAGGTTCAATTCTATGTCTATTAATATGATCTCTTAATTCAGCTTTTTCAGTTGGCCTACGATCTTCCATAAATTTAATCTAAGCTAAATATATGGCTCTGATACCAATTTGAAAACAGGATCAAAGTAAATATGTAAATTATTTGAAAACAGGATTAGAGTAAATATGTAAATAAATGAAGAAAAATTATGGAATAAGAAAATAACTTACTTTGTTGGCAAAATCTTAATTAAATGATTGATGCTGAAAAAAAAATTATAGATTAGAGCAAGAGGTGAATAAAACTTATTTTATTGAACAAGAACTTTGAAATACAAGAGAAAAGAACTAAGCTAGTTTCTCAGCCGATGCCCTCAATTTGAGTACAAGAGTCTTTATATAGATTCGTATATCGGACTTCAAAACATTTTAAGTCCAGAGTAACTATTACAAGCTTTTATTATTTTTTACTAAGACAAAAAGCTTTTTACATTTGTAAACACAATGATCATTACACTTGACAATAACACTTTCTTTATACTTTTCTTGATAAGCTTGAATATTATGTGGCCATCTTTACTTGCATAAAGCAAACTTTTCTACTGATCTTCTAGAAGATAATTTGGATATACTTGACTTTATCTCTTTACAGGTCATAAGGATCTTGGGAAAGCGGCCCACCAAATGGATCTTCATCTGGATTATCTGGAGTACTGTCGGATGAGCTGTCCGAAATTTGTTGAATCATTGTTGCCATCAATTGCTTAAGCTGTTCACTTTTTGACTTCTTCTTTTTGGAACATTTTGCTGATGCTGACTTATCTTGAGTTTGGGCTTCCACTTTAGATGAAGTATTAGGCTTTATTGATTTTTCTTTGGGCTTGGCTTGTGATTGAATAGGCTTTTTTTCGGACTTCATCCGGATTTGGATACTTTAGGCTAAACATCTTGGAATATCATACTTGTCCCACCACTTAATCCTAAACTCTCTGACTAATAATAAATAGTAGTTTGAGTAATAAGGCTCAATAGCATATGACCACGATAAAATCTTGGGAATTTGGAAATCTATATGGAAGCTAATTTGTTGGACGTATGGTTGATCTGGAGTATCAGCATGTTTTTTGTAATAAGGAAAAGATAATTGATTAATTTGTTCCGGATAAATTGCAGGATTGGGTCCTAGATAATACCACCATTCTAAGAACCAGGAAGGATAAAATTTTTTACATGTAGTATCAAAATGTATAAACCATGAATGATCAAATGTTCTGAGGTAAAACATATTGAACCAGGCTTTTTGAAAATTTACATAATTATAACCATTTGGTTCATAAGGAATTGAGAAAGAAACATTAGTCTAAATAGATTAGGTACCGAATTCTCTAAGAGTTTTGACTTTCTTAATTTTATAGGTTGAGTAAGAAATTTGATCAGGATTTTTTGGGTCTTTATGATGAACTAATTCTACACTATCAGTGTCAACTAGAATTAACTCATAAAATTGACGATTTTTTGACGGATTGTCAGTAATATATTGACAATCTGGAAGGACAATCTTTGAGTAATGGTTTTTAATTCTGCTAAAGAAACTGACTTAGTATATTGAAGAACTTGAAGATGTTGACGTTGACTCTTGGTTATATAATTGGATTTTTGAATAGATGAACCTATCTGGGTAGATGACCCAGTTGCTACTTGAGTATTTCGTTGGGTAGATGACCCAGTTACAGCTTGAGAAAATGACAAGGAAGGATATTCAACTACAGCTGAATAAGTATTTGCAATGGGGACTTTGCCCTCACCTACAACTTGAATAAATTGATTTGTTTTAGCCATGACATAGTCACTGGCCTTCATAATCTTTTTGTCTGACATTTTGACTATCCTCACCAAGTGTTTCACTCTTTGATCTTATCCTGTAAAAATTCTCTTGTTAAGAAATCTGGAATAGAATTGTTTTCTCCGTTGATAAATTCAATTTCAAAATCAAATACTGATAAAATTGCTTGCCATCTTGCAAAAATTTGTTTAAAAACTAAATTTTTAACATCTTTTTGTAAAACTTCTTTTGCAGATTTGTAATCAATGCGGAGTAAAAATGTTTTATTGAATAAATCATCTTGAAATTTTGTAATGCATAAAACAATTGATAAAATTTCTTTTTTAATAGTTGAATAATTCTTTTGTGGTCCGAGCCATAATCCTGAATGATACCTAACTAAGTCTTCTTTATTTGACACTAGTAGTTTTTGCTTAAGAATAGCTCCATATCCTATTTCAGAGGCATCCGTTTCTACAATCATAAAGGCATCAGGATGTGGAATTCCTAAGCAAGGAAGTGTTTTAAGCTTTTCTTTTAGGATTTTGATAATCCTAGTACGTTCATCTGTCCAAGGCAAAGGATTCTTTTGCAATCTTTGATATAAAGGTTTGCATAACTTTCTAAGGTCTGGAAAGAAATCTGAAACATAATTTAAAGATATTAAAAATCTTTGTAATTGATTCTTGTCTTTAATTTCATCTGGAAAGTTGTCAGCAAATTCTATTGCTCTTTGCTTCAGAGAATATTAATATATGATCTATATAAACAATAATAAATTTTGTATAAGGGTTGAATATATCATTCATAATGTGTTGAAATTCAGATGGAGCATTTTTTAATCCAAATGGCATTACGTTCCATTCATAATGACAAATGGCACTGTAAAGGCTATTTTATATCTATCTTATTCTGCAATTTGAACTTGCCAAAAGCCACTTTTCATATCAAATTTTGAAAATAATATTGCATCATAAGTCTTTTAACTAAATCTCTTTTATTAGGAATAGGGTACCTAATCCATTGTAACACTTTGTTAAAGGTTTGCAATTGATTACTAATCTTGGAACACCTCTTTCTATTTCAGGTTTTTTATTTACATAAAACGCTGCACAACTCCAAGGTGAGTTTGATTCTCTTATTAACTTTTTATTTAACAAATCTTTTATTTCTTCTTGACAATGTTGTAATAATTCTTGATTCATTTGAATTGGTCTAGCTTTTGTTGGAATTTGTTTTTCATTAAATTCTTTAATATATGGTAAAACAACTATATGTTTCTTTCTATCCCAAAATTGATTAGGCGAATCTGAACATACTTCTTTTTTAAATTTGTTTTCTATTTCTTCTATATCATCTTTAATATTAGGCTTTTCTAAATGTTCTTCTATTCTTTTATATTTAATTTCTTTTTGGAGATAATTAATATGATTTTGTTTATTAATTATTAAATTTATTTGTTTAGTTATTGTATTTTGTTGTAATTGATGAATTTTCCTATATCTATTGATGATAAAAATTTAAAACTTATTTTTGTTCCCATGATTTTTGCATGAATTCCTTGACTATCAACTTTAAATGGATATATTTGTGTTAAGAATGGAGTACCTACAATAATATTTTGACTGAGATTTTTTACTAGTATAAATGTTGTTAAAACAATATCCTTGATTACATATTTTGACTTTTGATAATTTATAATTAATTTCTAAATTGATTCCATTTGAACCACGTAATCTTCCAGAAGTTTTTTTATAATATTTTGTTGGAATAAGACATTCTCTAATACAATTTTGGTAAGCTCCTGAATCAACTAAAGCAATTGCTTATCAATATTTTTATTAATTACATTAATTTGTTTACAATTGCATATTCCGTCTGTACAGCTTAAAGATTCTCTACTTTCTGTAGTAGTATCAGTGTCTTGAATATCTAGAATATCTTCTTCAGTATTACTAGCACTAGATTCTTGACTAGATTGTTCACTGAATAATAATTTACTAATTTTATTTTTCAATTCATCTTGATCATTTAAAAGTTCATTGACTTTATTTTTCTTTTTACATTGTTTTGTTGTATGTCCTGATTGTCTTCAATTCAACAAACTAATTGTTTCTTTGAATAATTCTTCTTAGGTTTATATTTTTTCTTATTTTTCTTGTAATATTGATTATCAAATTGATTTTTATAAAATTTCTTTGATTTTTTCTTATATTTCTTTGAATATGATGGTGGTTTAAGATTTTCATAACCATATTGTTCACAGAATGAACCCATAGTTTTACCAAAACTTTCTATTTTTCTTTTTTCTTTTTGTTCTTGACATATTGCTAAACCTTCATTTTTAATAAAAGAAAACAATTGACCATATGTTATATTATCCCAAGGAATTGAATTTCCTCCTGTTATCTCTGTTAATTTATTGATTATTTTTTCATAAACGAACTTTGGCAATCCTGCAATAAATCTTTCTTTCTAGAAAGAAGCATTGCAGTCATGTCTTTTGAATATATTTGTTAAAAATACATTTCTATACTATCTAAAATCTCCTAAAGTTGGACATCTAAGATTTGTTAGAATTATTTTCGAACTAGCTAATTATTCTCTAGGATATCCTATAAAATGCATTGAAATTGTATATATTAATACTTCGACAGCATTTTCAGTTTCTTGAATAGTTACGAACCCATCTTTGTCTTCTACTTGAGTTTTTTCTACGTGATTAAGTATTATTTGTTGATTATTAAATCCTATACAATTATTCCACCAATATTTTAATAACCCTGTGAAACCTGCTACTAATAATTTAGCAGTTTCATTACTAAGAATTTAGCAGTTTCATGATCACTTGTTTTATAGGCTTTATATGCGGTAGATGTCATATCCATTTCTTGTAGAGTATTTTTTATTTCAATATTCTAATTTTCCATCTATGTTCCATTCATAAATTGAATCACCTGAATATTTATTGGATATAAATTGTTTTGTTTCTTCATACATTAAATCTGGTGGAGTAGGTCTTGGATAATATGTTCTTGTAGGGGCTTGTTTTCATTTATTATTTTTGGTAATTTTATTTATTTTATCAATATCTTCAAATGCTGCAAGTGATTGATTATCACTTTTTTGGTTTTGATCTATGGTATTAATATTATTATTATTAGAGGTACTTGGCAATATTTTAAGTTTTTGATTTTTTTTTATCAATTAAATATATTTTAGGAAGTTTAATTGGTATATTATTTTGTTGAACTGGTTCAAATAATGGTGGAGATATATCTTGAGGAAATGTTACAGGTTGTTTTAATCTAATATTATCTATTTGATCTTCTATTCTTGTAACTTGTTTGACACAATATGTAGTAATTGATTATTAAAATTATTTTGTTCATAAACTTTTTTAATATCTCCTAATGTTGCAGTTTCATTATCAAGTTTATTTGATCCTTTTTTTAATGGGGTTGCTAAAATCTCTGTTTCATTTGTTTTAATTTTGATTTGTTCTAAAGGTGGGTGTATATATTGAATTATTCCATGTTGTGTAGTTTTCTATTTTTTAAATTCATTTGTTTGAACATTGACTTGTTGACTTTCATAAGGTAATTGAATATTATGTTTTGATGCATACGTTTTAAACCATATAAAGAAAGGAATATTAATTTTTAATCTTTTCATTTCATTATACTATTCTTCTCTAATTTCTTCAGTTTTTTGTTTAGCAAATGTACTAAAATACCATTTTCTTTTAAAATTATTTTCTTCTTGTAAAAAAATCATTTTTTAAGTATTCTTTATTAATTTCAAAGTCTTCTTTTTGAATACTAGTAATAGCTTGAAAATCTGATTGTGTACGTGACATTGGTGGTGATTGGTTGACTGGTTCTGCTACAGGTATTGTATAATTTACTGAATAAGCAGGATTATTATTTATTTCACTTGCTTGCGTACTCCTAATATTAAAACTACTAGATTTTGGTAATGAAAATGAACTCCTAGCATATTTTATATCAGAATAACTTGATGAATTTTCTCTTATTCTTAAAGAATTAAATCTTAATAATATTTCTCCTTCTGGATTTTGTGTAATTTGTGAAATTTCTTTTTGTGCTATATTTCTGGGTGGTAATGGATTATCTATCATCCATACTTCTGGTATAGTAATTTCATTCCATTAAGTAATTTTGGAGTATAAGTTGATGTATGAGTATTTTCTTCTATTTCTACTGTAAATATTGTAGTTTCTCCTCTAGTATCTTGTAGTCTACATCTTGGATTAAATTCTGAACTAATTTGTTTAAAATATATTCTATAAAGTAGTAAATATCCTTGCCTATTTTGTGTAAAAATGGATTCTGGTAAATGAATATTTAATTTTAATGTATCTAATATTGTTGGATCATGTAAACTAACTTGAAAATTTGGAGCACAAATAAAATAAATAGCACCGTTGCATAAATTTGATTGGACTACTCCTAATAAAGAGTCTTGAAATTTTAATAATGTTTTATCTCTTAATAACATTAATACTGGAGAATTTATTCATATTTTTTATAATGGTTTGATAGCTATTTGTATTAGTCCAAAATGTATATAATTAAATCCTTTTTGTTTATAATTTTCTATGGCTAATTGACTTAATAATCTTATTTCTTCAAATTCATTTTGTAAAGTTAAAGTTTCTTCATGTTCTTCTATTGAATAAGTAGTTTTAAAATCAAATGTTCCTATTTCATATATACTATTTGGTGGAATACTAGGTAATGTACCCTTATTTAAACTTTGTTTAATATTAGCAATTTTTGTCATTATTTCTCTTGAACTAATTACCTTGGATGTTTTTCTAGATTTAGAATTTAGATATTTTCTAACTGTAGATGTCATTTTCGAATTATTAATAATTTCAAATTTTAGTACACAATCTTCTCAGGACAGGATGGCTCTGGGAACACCTAAGCTTACCAACGGCTTTACGCTTTTTTCTCGTAGCTATCAAGAACACCTGACTTACCAACATATACATAGCTCTCACTGCTACCTTTTCATATCCTTACAATTTTGTTTACTAAAATTCTACGTTACTAACAATTCTCAAATGATTTTTATAATTAGAATTTTCTCTAAATTCTACCTCTATTATTAAACGTTCAATACCAGATTTCTAAATCATAAATATGGTCTTCTAACCAAGCTTGTTCTATTATTAGATCTATTTTATATTCTTCACCTAAAATATACCAATTATTTCTAAGAAAATTCTTGATATTTCTACGTTCAATTCTGCGTCTATTAATATGAACTCTTAATTCAGCTTTTTCAGTTGGCCTACGATTTTCCATAAATTTAATCTAAGCTAAATATATGACTCTGATACTAATTTGAAAACAGGATCAAATAAACCTGATAATGAAATTACAACTTTAGGAGATATTAAAAAAATTTATGATAAGCGATGGAATTTAATAGAGAAATAGGGAATAGAATTGTTTTCTAATCTTGTATCAAGTTGAAACTAACGAAGTTGTTTAGTTGGGCTCGAAACCAATCTGGAAAATAATATAATTATTTTAAAGTTGTGAAGCAAAATATGAAACCATTAAAATGATTCTTAAAAGGGTTAATATCACAAACCACCCCTATGTTTGGGCTTAATTACACTCAGACTTATCGTTTGCAATTTTTATCATATGCTACCCCTTACTTTTGAAAAAAAATCACTGACCACCCTTCCGTTAATTTGACCGTTAGATGACGCCAGATTTCTGTCAAAAACTATTGTAATTACCAAAATGCCCTTCAAAAGAATTTGAAAAAAGGTTAATATCACAAACCACGCCTATATTTTGGCTTAATTACACCCAGAGTCATCATTTGCAATTTTTGTCATAGGCTACCCCTAACTTTTAAAAAAAATCACGGATTACTCTTCTATTAGTTTGAGTGAAGCTCGTAATCTTGGATCTCTTTCGCTGAAATGTCTTCATTTTAACTCATTGAAAAAAAGTATTATTTATTGGAAACTATTTCAAATACTCTTAGTTCAATTTTCAAGTAAAAGACACATAATGCTAAAGAAATCCAGATCAAAAATCTCGAAAAAATATTTTTATTTTGAAAATCTTGGAAACACATAATGGTGGTGAGTTGCTCTACTTGGGGACAATGAAAAGCTTTTTTTTTCTCACTGTATTTGTGTTTATATGAAGTGATATTTATTTTCACTTTATATGTGTTTACATAAACTGCAATAGTTTTGGATGGAAATCTGATGTCATCTTATGGTCAAACTAACAGAAGGGTGCTTCATAATTATTTTTTCAAAAATTAGGGGTAGGCAATGACAAAAATTGCAAACGTTGACTCTAGGTGTGGTTAAGGCAAAACATAGGGATGATCTATGATATTAACCCATTTATATATGTTGACTCCCACTTTACATGTTGACTTTTTCTGTTATTTTACTATTTTAACAATGTTATTTTTTCTTATTTACGAACATTTAACAGGGTTTTTAACGGAAGGGTGGTCCGTGATTTTTTTTCAAAAGTTAGGGGTAGCCTGTGACAAAAATTGCAAACGATGGCTCTGGGTGTCATTAAGTCCAAACATAGGGGTGGTTTGTGATATTAACCCATTCTTAAAACCAACTTAAATTTGGTTTAGCCACGTTATATATATTTGAAAAAATCTAAAAAAATTGACACTCATTTCGATTTTATTTAAATCTGGCTGCCATGTGAAATATTTTGGAAACTGAACGCAGTCGCATGTACAAATAGAAATGAAGCTGTGTAAGTAATATTATGCAGTTTTTTAATTGCACGCATAACGATGCGATAACAAATGGCACCATTATGCGATGTGTCAAGGGTCTGTTTGAGTCAAGGAAATTAAACACACGATTATTAGCACATATCACATGGTAATCATCACTTGAAAACCTTAAATGTTTTCCTTTCCTTTTATGAACATTGGCACTACTTTGACTTTAATGCACGATAAACATTTGGCAAATCTGACGTTCAGCACGAGTTCTACTATGGTACAGTGGCTGTATCAGTATAGCCACTGTTTATTTGTATAAAAATCGTAAATACATTGTAAAAGTCGTAAACGAATGAGTAAAAGTTGTATGTAAAAAAGTGTAAAAAAGTCATAAGTAAAAAACATATAAAAGTCGTAAATACGATTGTTTTCAATTGGATTACGATTTTTATACATGTATTTACATTTTTTATTTTGCTACAGTAAAGTTGTTGTACGGTAAGCAACAGTACCGTAGCAAAACTCGTTCAGCACACTAAATAATATGAAAATGCAACCATCAATGACTCGATCTTCAAAAAAAGTTAAGTTAGGATGGATAAGGTGTATTACGTCAGTATATTGACGTAGTTTATCTATATTTCAATGTTATATATATATTCGAAATTTTGTATTCTTTTTATTTAGCATGTGAATTTTAAATATTATTACATATTTTCAATATCAGATTAAATTCCACATCTAAATGAGTGCTTATATCTTTACAAGATTGTATAGTTTTATTACAAAAAGTATTTTAACATTTTATTTGATGATTTCCAATCAAAAAATTATTCTTTTTAATAAATTTTTAATAATTAAATATAACTTTTTGAGAGACATATATGCGTGTTTTAATATTAGGAGTTCATTCTCATTACCAAAGTCTAGTAGTTTTAATATTATGAGTATGCAAGCAAGTGAAATAAATAATAATCCTGTTTATTCAATAAATTATACAACACCTGTAGCAGAACCAGTCAACCAATCACCACCAATGTCACGTACACAATCAGATTTTCAAGCTATTACTAGTATTCAAAAAGAAGACTTTGAAATTAATAAAGAATACTTAAAAAATGATTTTTTTACAAGAAGAAAATAATTTTAAAAGAAAATGGTATTTTAGTACATTTGCTAAACAAAAAATTGAAGAAATTAGAGAAGAATAGTATAATGAAATGAAAAGATTAAAAATTAATATTCCTTTCTTTATATGGTTTAAAACGAATGCATCAAAATATAATATTCAATTACCTTATAAAAGTCAACAAGTCAATGTTCAAACAAATGAATTTAAAAAATAGAAAACTACACAACATGGAATAATTCAATCTATACACCCACCTTTAGAACAAATCAAAATTAAAACAAATGAAACAGAGATTTTAGCAACCCCATTCAAAAAAGGATCGAATAAACCTGATAATGAAACTGCAACTTTAGGAGATATTAAAAAAGTTTATGAACAAAATAATTTTAATAATCAATCACTACATACTGTGTCCAAACAAGTTACAAAAATAGAAGATCAAATAAATAATATTAATTAAAACAACCTGTAACATTTCCTCAAGATATATCTCCACCGTTATTTAAACCAGTTCAACAAAATAATACGCCAATAAAACTTCCTAAAATAGATTTAATTGATCAAATAAATCAAAAACTTAAAATATTGCCAAGTACCTCTAATAATAATAATATTAATACGTGATACTTGCATGTGCCATGCACATGTTGAGTTTTTGTTTAACTTGTGATAAAAATAGAATAGTGTTTTGATTCCTATTTTACTGTTTCTAGATGATCATTATACGAAGTATTTAATTCACAATAAATATCTCCTTAGATCAGGATAATATTTCTTGTATCCTAATCAAAATATGCGTATATTTAATTGTGTTCAAATTCCTTTAAGAGTTTAACTATAACACTTCCTATTTTATTTTATCATAATCCTAATGTGATTTTGATTGAGATATTTACAGGATTTTTAGGAAGATTTCGACCAGACCTCTCAATATATATATCGTGTTATGACATAGTCGGTGGAAGAAGAGTTTTGCGAATTGGTGACTCGATTGTGTTTTTGAGAGTATAGGTCACAGCATTCCATGAATTGAACGAAGATTTTCTATACAGATTGGAATGTCTTTATTACTTTGATTCATTGAATCTTTGGTTCATGTATGAGAGTTAAAAATCGTACATGAGTTGTTGATTAAGTCTGAGTGAGTTAGTAAACACTTGGGATAACTTGAGGGTTGAGTGTTATGCAATTTTGTGTCAGACTTCGGGTGTTATGTATAACTTAACAGTGTGTTGTTAAGTTATCTGTGACAGAAAGTGAGCATTGTCACTAGAGTTTAGGATCTTTGCGAAGATTTTGTTTGTCAAAGATTAGGTCAGTGTGTTAGAGTGAATCAACACTGTAAAAGGTCCTAAAGATTGTACAAACAAGAACTTAGTGAATTGCAGCTCTATAGCTGTCCGTGGACGTAGGTTTTTGTAATCGAACCACGTAAAATCCTCCTGTGCCAATTTACATTACAGTTTAATGTTATATTTCTTATAACTGCATACCTCTAGAACTTTAAATTGGTATCAGAGTGGGTTCACTGATAGACAAGTGAAGAAAACGATCACGTTGATCTGGAAGGATGGAGTTTATTCGCAATGAAGGATCTGGAACGTAACCACCTATTCTCGATGATGGTAATTATCCATATTGGAAGGTAAGAATGATGATGTACATCAAATCTCTTGATGACAAGGCATGGACTAGTGTGCTTAAAGGATGGACAAACAAAGCTGAATGCTTTTGGTAATGCCGAACCAGAACCAGAGTATGAATGGTCTGATGAAGAATACCGACGATCCAGTTTGAACTCCAAGGCTCTTAATGCAGTCTTTGCTGCAGTAGACTTAAACAACTTCAGACAGATTTCTAGATGCAAAGTGGCCAAAGAAGCATGTGATATACTTGAGGTAAAACATGAAGGTACTGCATCTGTTAAAAGATCTAAATTAATGAGACTGAACTCTCAATTTGAAAATCTAATTATGCATGAGGATGAATCAATTTCTGATTTTTACTCTAAGATATGTCACATTACAAATTCAGCATACATGCTCGGCAAAACTTTCACTGATGCAGAAATTATTAGCAAGATAATTAGGTATATTCCAGATAAATTTCAATCCAAAATTTCAGCCATTGAGGAAGTTAAAAACACTGATGAAATGAGAATTGATGAACTGATTGGCATTCTCCAAAACTCTTAAATAAATCAAAGTATTAGGAAGCAAAAAGGTAAAAGCATTGCATTTAATGTGAAAGCTGGAAAATCTGATGATGAATGTAGTGATGAGCTTGATGAAACTGATTCTAAACATATTGCTTTTCTAACAAGAAATTATGTCAAGTTCATGAAAAGAAATTTCAGAAAAAAGAATCAAGGAAAGCCGTCAAACTCAAGTGAAGAAAAATTCAGAAAGTTCAGCAAGGAGAATGATAAAAAGAAGCTAAAACAACCTGAAAAGAAAGGACAAATTCAGTGTTATGAATGTTCTAGTTATGGGCATATTCAATCTGAATGTGCAAATCTCAAGAAGAAGAATAAAGGGCTGACAGTAACCTGGAGTGATGAATCAGAATCCAAGTCAGAAGATCAAGACTGCATGAGCAACTTTCTTGCATTTACTGCATCTGCAGCTGACAA
This sequence comes from Boswellia sacra, assembly GCA_013180625.2. Classification (NCBI taxonomy): domain Eukaryota; kingdom Viridiplantae; phylum Streptophyta; class Magnoliopsida; order Sapindales; family Burseraceae; genus Boswellia; species Boswellia sacra. Next base: position 54,514 of record SNVD02013532.1, on the reverse strand, counting down.
AGGAAAGGTTGTTATATCTGACATAACAAAAAATTACAGAACTAGTATTGATCACTCGGATGAAGAAGAAGGACCCGAATACTATGAAGAGTTACAAGAGACATACAATGCACTCTATGGTGAATGGCTGAGTCAGAAAGAAGAAATCAAAACCTTGAAAAAGGAAATTGAAGTTCTAAAATGTGAAAAAGCCTATGCTAAAAACCATATCACAGAACTTGAGATGTTTTGACAGACAAAACAGCACACATTGAGAAAATCACAACAGAACTGATTGAAAACAAGAAGTGTGTTGATCAACTCAAAATTGGAGCAGCCAAACTTGATCAAGTCTTGAACCTTGGAAGAGACAACTCCAACAAACATGGATTGGGGTATATAGCAGGTAATATTGCATCTTCATCAAAAACAGTCTTTGTAAAAGCTTCAACAACAGGTAAAAATTCTGAACTTAACTCTTTAAAGTCAAGTCCTAGTTCAAAAAGTGATGAAACATTTGTTTCTCCCCTAAGTTCGTTCAAGTCCGGTCCTGAAAAGCTAAGGAAATTCATTCCTACTTGTTATTTTTGTGGTAAAAAGGGACATATTAGGCCTAGATATTTTAAATTGTCGAATCTTTTGCATAAAAGATCAAAACAGTTCAAACTGTTACCTAAATCACTACTGCAGTGGGTTAGGAAAGACAAAACAATATACCATGTTGCTTTTACTGCACTTAATCATGCCTTTAATGATTTGTGGTATTTTGACAGCGGTTGTTCCAGGCACACGACTGGAAATAAACTATTTCTAATAGATTTTAAAGCATGCAGGGATGGTAATGTCACCTATGGAGATGGAGCAAAGAGTAAGATCATTGGTAAAGGCACTTTGAATGTCAAAGGTTTACCCAATTTCCAAAATGTCTTGTTTGTTGAAGGTTTGAAAGCTAATCTTATTAGTATTAGTCAGATATGTGATGACAAGTATGTTGTTAATTTTACACAAAACAAATGTATGGTCTTAGATGATTTCGGCAAATGCATTCTTGAAGGTAATAGATCTTCGGATAATTGTTATTTGGTTAAGATTGCATTTCAAGCTAGGATTTTGGATTTAGAATTATGCCATCAAAAGTAATTAGGACACTTAAATTACAAAGACTTGGTTAAATTGACTAAGCTAAGTGCTGTAAAAGAAGTTCCTAAACTTGATGACAAAGTTAATGGAATTTGTGGACCCTATCAAATGAGAAAACAAATTAGAAGTTCGCACAAGTCAAATCCATATCTTAGCACATCCAAAATACTTTATTTGTTTCACATAGATCTTATGGGTCCTATGCAAATTGAAAGCATTACAGGTAAGAGATATATATTTGTTTATGTGGATGATTTTTCTTGATATACTTGGGTTGATTTCATTAAAGAAAAATCTGACACTTTTGAAGCTTTCAAGAATCTTTGTGTTAAGCTTGAGAATGAGCAAAATAGGAACATTGGAAGGATTGTGAGAATAAGAAGTGATCATGGAAAGGAGTTTGAAAACCTTAGCTATGCTGACTTTTGCAAATACCATGGAATTGATCATGAATTTTCAGCTCCCAAAACCCCTTAACAGAATGGCTTTGTAGAGAGGAAGAATAGAACTCTTCAAGAGATGGCAAGAGTAATGCTCAATAGCAAGAAGTTGACAAAAAGGCTATGGGCTGAAGCAATAAGCACTCCCTGTTACATTTCAAATAGAGTTTTTCTTAGACCTGGTACTAATCAGACACCTTATGAAATTTTGAAAGGTAGGAAACCTAATTTGAAGTATTTTCATGTCTTTGGTTGCAGGTGTTACATCTTAAACGATAGAGAACTGTTAGGAAAATTAGATACAAGAAGTGATGAAGGAGTCTTCGTGGGATATGCTCAAAACAGCAAAGCATTTTGAGTTTACAATCTGAGAACTGAGGTAGTCATGGAATATGCAAACATAATATTTGATGACCTTGATGATTATGCAAAGTACTCACAAAAGGAAAGCATAACCAGCTTCACAAAAGATATAGAAAAATCAGATTCAGACAGCAACAAAAAGGAAGATGCTGTTATGAAAGAGGAAACAACTGCTGTTACACCTAACGTAACAATAACATCTGACAACTCAGATTTGAACATAAGTTTAATCAGGGATGATGAAGAGAGAAAAGATCCACCCACATGGATTTAGAAGGCACATCCAACAAGTTCTATCACTGGAACACCAGATGGCATGATGAAAACTCAGAGCAAGGTAAGAAATCAGGTAAGGCTTGCATGTTATGTTTCTTTAGTTGAACCAAAAAATGTGAAAGAAGCGTTAAAAGAAGAGGTGTGGATTCAAGCTATGTAAGATGAACTTAATCAGTTTAAAAGGAATGAAGTATGGGAATTAGTTCCTAGGCCAGAAAATGCAAATGTCATTGGAACTAAATGGATATTCAAAAATAAAACTGATGAAAGTGGACAAGTAGTAAGAAACAAGGCTATGCAAGTTGCACAAGGTTACACACAAGTAGAAGGCATAGACTTTGATGAAACCTTTGCACCAGTAGCTAGACTTGAGTCAATCAGACTACTACTTGCAATTGCTTGTTTGCTTGATTTTAAGTTGTATCAAATGGATGTTAAAACTGCATTTTTAAATGGCCATCTCAATGAAGAAGTTTCTGTTGAACAGCCTAAGGGATTTGAAGTTCCTAAACATCCTGATTTTGTGCACAGAGTGCACAAAGCTTTTTATGGTTTGAAACAAGCTCCAAGAGCTTGGTATGAAAGGTTGACAAATTTTTTTATCAATAGAGGTTATAAAAGAGGCAGCAATGATAAGACTTTGTTTATCAAACATGCATCTAACTATTTTGTTGTTGCTCAAATATATGTTGATGACATTGTTTTCGGATCAACTAACAAAAGCAAATTAATGAGTTTGTTAAGTTGATGTAGGAAGAGTTTGAGATGAACATGGTAAGAGAATTAAATTTCTTTCTTGGATTGCAGGTTAAGCAAATGAATGATGGGATATTCATATCTCAATCAAAATATGCTAAAAATATTGTAAAGAAGTTTGGGCTTGAGAATGCAAAATCAATAAAAACTCCTATTAGTACTAATCTAAAAATTTCAAAGGATAATGTAGAAAAGATGTTGATGCAAGCTTGTATAGAAGCATTATTGGTAGGCTGATATACCTCACAGTAAGCAGACCAGATTTGAGCTTTAGTGTAGGACTTTGTGCAAGGTTTCAAACAAATCCCAAAGAATCACATCTTGCAGCAGCCAAGAGAATCATCAGGTATGTTCATGGAACATGTGATTATGGAATATGGTTTTCTAAAGATACAAATGGTTGTCTTGCAGGGTTCAGTGATGCAGATTGGGCAGGAAATGCAGATGACAGAAAAAGTACTTCAGGAGGTTGTTTTTATCTTGGTACTAACTTGGTTTCATGGCACAGCAAGAAGTAGAATTCAATTTCTTTATCTACAACTGAAGCCGAATACATAGCAGCAGGGAGTTGTTGTACGCAACTGTTATAGATGAAGCAAATTTTGAGTGATTATGGTATTGAACAAAAACCTATAACTATGTTTTGTGATAATACTAGTGCTATAAATATTTCCAAAAATCCTGTTCAGCATTCTAGAACAAAACACATTGATATTAGATACCATTTTATAAGGGAACTAGTAGTATCTAAGGTGATACACATTGATCACATCTCCACTGATAAACAATTGGCTGACTTGTTTACTAAGGCATTGGATACAACAAGGTTTGAAAATCTAAGAAAAGCCTTAGGTATCTGTCAGTTATATGAGTGAACACAGTATGCTGTTATGTTATTCATATCTGTAGTATCATAAGTTTTCTTCTAATTTAGCATGTTTGAGCTATGGTATAAAATTTGTGTGAATAATAGGTACTGATTTAAAATGAAAAATACAGTGAGGGCTACCAATATATGATGTGTGAAATCCATCATTGAGAGTAACCTCAGGGTATCTACGAAATATATTGAGGTCACCCACTCACATGAAAAGGGCTACCTCTATATTGTGTGAAAGCTACTGTATTAATCTAGAAAAGTTTCCATTGAAATCAACTTTTGTGTGTGTAAGAAGCATGCTCAAGGTGTCCATTCAATTGAATCAAAATAGCTTTCATGTGTAAATTACTCAGCTCTTAAATATGCTTTCTTAGAATGATACATATGATAATTCAGATATTATTGTTATGATATTATTAACTATGTTCTGTTACATTTTTCATAACAATGTCCTATGTGCTTGTCCAAAATATAAGTCACTTGTGTGTCCATGTGTCAAAAATTGCCATGTCAGCATCATTGAATTGAGGGAAAGAAGTCTCAGTGGCAGGAATCCTAATTCTATTATTATTCCTTATTTAAATTTAAATCAAATTTGAACTGCTGTGTTTAAAGGAAGTTATTAAACTGTTTTGGAAAGGGAAATTATTATTAAATTTTTGTTGAAAAACAAAAATTCTTTAAATTCGGCCTAGTACATATCGAATAGGAATTGGACTTCTCCTGTTCATACCATACCTCACCTACAGTTGCTTCCCTGTCCTGCGTTGTGGTTCTCTATCCTTGTTCTGGAAACCTTCTACAGATTAGAAACCCTAGCTATGGTGACCTCATCAAACTCAACAGCTAGTGCTTCTTCTTCCTCCAGCGGCTCCAGTTACAACAGTAATGACAGCATTTCATCATCTCCTGTGCAACACACTCATGCAAAGATTACTGTCGATCCCACCATCAGTGAAGACGAACAAGTACCGGTGAAGAAGATAAAAGACAAGGTCAAGCCAAAATACAACAAATTTCTCACAGCTACTGTCAAACATAAGTTTTTCAAGTTCACTTCACAAAGAAAACTGCAGTTGGAAAGGCCAGTGAAACTCTCAGACTTCAACACATATGGTCTCAGTGAAATGATTGAGTCCAATTACTAGACTCGAACGGTATCAAACTTTCTTCCTCCTGTAAAAGCTTTGATTCAGGAATTTTATGCTAATATCTCGAATGCCATTGACGATCCTAAGAGTTTTCATTATCATAAAGTTTACTGTCGAGGGAAGTTTGTGAAATTCTCTCCCAATGTCATAAACTCTTTTCTGGATATTCCAATAGGCAGTATGCATTCTGTAGATGAAGAATATAACATGGCAGAAATAGTTAAGGAAGTGACTGATCGAACAAACATTGAATGGAAACCAAGAGATGGTATTCATCAGAAGTACCTTAGAAAGAAATACAGAGTGTTACATAAGATAGCACAGTTTAATTGCTTCCTTCTTCCCATCAAAATCAGATTCGGGAAGACAGAGTGAAACTTCTATTTTGTTTAGGAACTAATCAGCCAATAAACTTTGGCTTGATAGCCTATAGAACAATAGTGCAAATTGGATCCTATCACTCCGATTACTATTTGCTTGTGTTCCTCTATTTGATTAAAGGGATTCTTGCTCAAAACAATATTCCTGTGAGCTCTAATGAACAGACAGCAATTCTGTCTAAGTCCATTACCAAGGGATTTCTTCAAAGATTGCATGACCAACCTGACTTACCTGCGCCTGAACCAAAACCAAAAAGAGTTAGGAAAAACCAATTGAAAATTGTTGAAGAAAAGCTTGAATTGATCAACTCTAATTTGACAGATATTATGCAGGAGTTGAAGGACATTAAACTGAAGCAATCTGTTTTGGAAGCTCAGTTTATAGGACAATCTCGGTCCACTGCATCACAATCCATGGCACCTGAACATGTGATTCCCGAAAAACCAACTAAGGAAATTCCTGAGGCGATGAACCACTACCTGAGGAAGCTGCTCAAATACCATCCAGAGATGCTGCACAAACTGCTGTTAAGACAGACAGAACAGCAGCATAGAAGTCGAAAGAAAAATCAATCAAGGCTTTTGTCAAGGGATATAGCAGGAAGGGAAAGAAGAAACTTAAAGTGGTGAAAAAATCATCTGACCAGAAGAAGAAGCAGAAACTAGAATCATCAGCTCCCACCTTGCAAGATGAATCTGAGTCCGATGAACTAAAACAAGTAGACTCTGGATTGAAACAGCCCTCACCACTTGCTGAAATAGAATCTTAGGATATCCCTCTCCCTGCAGTAGCTGAAGTAGAATCTCATCCACCACCACCTCAATCACCAACTCTTCCAGTAGCTGAGTCACTGGTTCCCTCTACACAACAGCCTGCCAAGACCATTAAAACTAGTGCAGAAAGAATAGAGAGGGAGATACGCAAAGTTATAGCTAAAGTCACTGCAACTTCCTTTGATACTGTTGAAATTCTACCAAAATCAGTCTCCTCTGAACAGCCAGCACCAGTTCCATCTAATCAGCCTACCTCCACTCCGAAGCGTCGATTTAAAACTATTGCTCGCAAATCCATCAAACGCCCTGGTAGTTCCAACTCACCACCAGTTAGAAAGTCTCCCAGACTTAATTAGATTTTGGCCACTTGTGCTGTAACCAAGGGGGAGATACGAGCTGGAGGACTTTTATTTTGCTTCGTTTGCTTTTATTTTGCTTAGTTTGCTTCTGATTGCCGAACTATTTTATTTTGCTGTTATTTCTATTATTTCCTTAATCATGTTTCTCTTTGCTTACTATTTTTTGTTACTTGTTTCTCAAATGCATAAGTAAGAAGTAAGGGGGAGAAAGAACTATATTTCTTGTGATATGTGTGCATTCAAATTGTTTGCTGATTTGTGTTAAGTGTTATTAATCTGTACAGTTAATTTGATAAACGTTGTAGATGAGTTTGATTGTAGTAGTGTTTGATAAATGTTTTCATTTGTTCTGAAGATGAGTTTGATTGCATTAGTGTTTGTCAAACTTCAATTTAGTGCTTTGACAAGTTATATATCTCGTGACAGTGTTTTGTTATGCGATTGCCAACAGCATACTAATTATTTCTTTGCACGTGATATTTGTCTGTTTTATATTTCATAATAACTTCTGATTATATCTAACTTATCATGTGTTATTTTTAGAAACAGATTAGTGTTTTCATCACAAGTTGTCAAAAAAAGGGGGAGATTGTTGGTGTTAACGTGATACTTGCATGTGCCATGCACATGTTGAGTTTTTGTTTAACTTGTGATAAAAATAGAATAGTATTTTGATTTCTATTTTACTGTTTCTAGATGATCATTATAGGAAGTATTTGATTCACAATAAATATCTCTTTAGATCGGGATAATATTTCTTGTATCCTAATCAAAATAGGAAGATATTTAATTGTGTCCAAATTCCTTTAGGAGTTTAACTATAACACTTCCTATTTTATTTTATCCTAATCCTAATGTGATTTTGATTGAGATATTTACAGGATTTTTAGGAAGATTTCGACCAGACCTCTCAATATATATATCGTGTTATGACATAGTCGATGGAAGAAGAGTTTTGTGCATTGGTGACTCGATTGTGTTTTTGAGAGCATAGGTCACGGCATTCCATGAATTAAATGAAGATTTTCTATATAGATTGGAATGTCTTTATTACTTTGATTCATTAAGTCTTTGGTTCATGTATGAGAGTTGAAAATCGTATATGAGTTGTTGATTAAGTCTGAGTGAGTTAGTAGACACTTGGGATAACTTGAGGGTTGAGTGTTTATGCCATTTTGTGTCAGACTTCGGGTGTAATGTATAACTTAACAGTGTCTTGTTAAGTTATCTGTGACAGAGAGTGAGCAGTGTCACTAGAGTTTAGGATCTTTGAGAAGATTTTATTTGTCAAATATTAGGTCAGTGTGTGAGAGTGAGTCAACACTGTAAAAGGTCCTAAAGATTGTACAAACAAGAACTTAGTGAATTGCAGCTCTATAGCTGTCTGTGGACATAGGTTTTTATAACCGAACCACATAAAATCCTCCTGTGCCAATTTACATTACAGTTTACTGTTATATTTCTTATAACTGCATACCTCCAGAACTCTAAATAATATTAATACCATAGATCAAAACCAACAAAGCAGTAATCAATCAATTGCAACATCTGAAGATATTGATGAAATAAATAAAATTACCAGAAAGGATAAATGGAAACAAGCCCCTACAAGAACATATTATCCAAGACCTACTCCACCAGATTTAATATATGAAGAAAGAAAACAATTTATATCCAGTAAATATTTAGGTGATTATATTTATGAATGGAAATAGATGGAAAATCAGAATATGAAATAACAAATACTCTACAAGAAATAGGTATGGCATCTACCGCATATAAAGCCTATAAAACAAGTGATCATGAAACTGCTAAATTATTAATAGCAGGTTTCATAGGGTCATTAAAATATTAGTGGGATAATTGTATAGGATTTAATAATCAACAAATAATACTTAATCATGTAGAAAAAACTCAAGTAGATGACGAAGATGGGTTCGTAACTATTCAAGAAACTCAAAATGTTGTCGAAGTATTAATATATACAATTTCAATGCATTTTGTAGGAAATCCTAAAGAAGAATTAGCTAGTTCGAAAATAATTCTAACAAATCTTAGATGTCCAACTTTAAGAGATTTTAGATCGTATAAAGATGTATTTTCAACAAATATATTCAAAAGACATGACTGCAATGCTTCTTTCTGGAAAGAAAGATTTATTGCAGGATTGCTATAGTTCTTTTCTAAAAAAATAATCAATAAATTAATAGAGATAACAGGAGGAAATTCAATTTCTTGGGACAATATAACATATGGTCAATTATTTGCTTTTATTAAAAATGAAGGTTTAGCAATATGTCAAGAACAAAAAGAAAAAAGAAAAATAGAAAGTTTTGGTAAAACTATAGGTTCATTCTGTGCAATATGGCTATGAAAATCTTAAACCACCATCATATTCAAAGAAATATAAGAAAAAATCAAAGAAATTTTATAAAAATCAATTTGATAATCAATATTACAAGAAAAATAAGAAAAAATATAAAACTAAGAAGAATTATTCAAAGAAACAATTAGTATGTTGGAATTGTAGACAACCAGGACATACAGCAAAACAATGTAAAATGAAAAACAAAGTCAATGAACTTTTAAATGATCAAGGTGAATTGAAAAATAAAATTAATAAATTATTATTCAGTGAACAATCTAGTCAAGAATCTAGTGCTAGTAATAGTGAAGAAGATATTCAAGACACTGATACTACTATAGAAAGTAAAGAATCTTTAAGCTGTACAGAAGGAATATGCAATTGTAAACAAATTAATGTAATTACTAAAAATACTGATAAGCAATTGCTTTAGTTGATTCAGGAGCTTACCAAAATTGTATTAGAGAAGGTCTTATTCCAACAAAATATTATGAAAAAACTTCTGCAAGATTACGTGGTGCAAATGGAATGAATTTAGAAATTAATTATAAATTATCAAAAGTCAAAATATGTAATCAAGGATATTGCTTTAAAACAACATTTATACTAGTAAAAAATCTCAGTCAAAATATCATTTTAGGTACTCCATTCTTAACACAAATATATCCATTTAAAGTTGATAGTCAAGAAATTCATGCAAAAATCATGGGAACAAAAATAAGTTTTAAATTTTTATCATCAATAGATACTAGGGAAATTCATCAATTACAACAAAATACAATAACTAAACAAATAAATTTAATAATTAATAAACAAAATCATATTAATTATCTCCAAAAAGAAATTAAATATAAAAGAATAGAAGAACAATTAGAAAAGCCTAATATTAAAGATGATATAGAAGAAATAGAAAACAAATTTAAAAAAGAAGTATGTTCAGATTTGCCTAATCAATTTTGGGATAGAAAGAAACATATAGTTACTTTACCATATATTAAAGAATTTAATGAAAAACAAATTCCAACGAAAGCTATACCAATTCAAATGAATCAAGAATTATTACAACATTGTCAAGAAGAAATAAAAGATTTGTTAAATAAAAAGTTAATAAGAGAATCAAAATCACCTTGGAGTTGTGCAGCGTTTTATGTAAATAAAAAACCTGAAATAGAAAGAGGAGTTCCAAGATTAGTAATCAATTACAAACCTTTAAACAAAGTGTTACAATGGATTAGGTACCCTATTCCTAATAAAAGAGATTTAGTTAAAAGACTTTATGATGCAATATTATTTTCAAAATTTGATATGAAAAGTGGATTTTGGCAAGTTCAAATTGTAGAACAAGATAAATATAAAACAGCCTTTACAGTGCCATTTCGTCATTATGAATGGAACGTAATGCCATTTGAATTAAAAAATGCTCCATTTGAATTTCAACACATTATGAATGATATATTCAACCCTTACACAAAATTTATTATTATTTATATAGATGATATATTAATATTCTCTGAAGCAAAGAGTAATAGAATTTGCTGACAAATTCTCAGATGAAATTAAAGACAAAAATAAATTACAAAGATTTTTAGGATCTTTAAATTATGTTTCAGATTTCTTTCCAGACCTTAGAAAGTTATGAAAACCTTTATATCAAAGATTGCAAAAGAATCCTTTGCCTTGGACAGATGAACGTACTAAGATAATCAAAATCCTAAAAGAAAAGGTTAAAACACTTTCTTGCCAAGGAATTCCATATCCTGATGCCTTTATGATTGTAGAAATAGATGCCTCTGAAATAGGATATGGAGATATTCTTAAGCAAAAACTACCAGAGTCAAATAAAGAAGACTTAGTTAGGTATCATTTAGGATTATGGCTCGGACCACAAAAGAATTATTCAAATATTAAAAAAGAAATTTTATCAATTGTTTTATGCATTACAAAATTTCAAGATGATTTATTCAATAAAACATTTTTACTCCGCATTGATTGCAAATCTGCAAAAGAAGTTTTCCAAAAAGATGTTAAAAATTTAGTTTCTAAACAAATTTTTGCAAGATGGCAAGCAATTTTATCCTTATTTGATTTTGAAATTGAATTTATCAAAGGAGAAAACAATTCTATTCCAAATTTCTTAATAAGAGAATTTTTACAGGACAAGATCAAAGAGTGAAACACTTGGTGAGGATAGTCAAAATGTCAGAAAAAAAGATTATGAAGGCTAGTGACTATGTCATGGCTAAAACAAATCAATTTATTCAAGTTGCAGGTGTGGGCAAAGTCCCCATTGCAAATACTTATTCAGCTGTAGCTAAATATCCTCCCTTGTCATTTTCTCAAGCTGTAACTGGGTCATCTACCCAACAAATACTCAAGTAGCAACTGGGTCATCTACCCAGATAGGTTCATCTATTCAAAAATCCAATTATATAACCAATAGTCAATGTCAACAACTTCAAGTTCTTCAATATACTAAGTCAGTTTCTTTAGCAGAATTAAAAACCATTACTCAAAGATTGTTACTTCCAGATTGTCAATATGTTACTGATAATCCGTCAAAAAATCGTCAATTTTATGAGTTAATTCTAGTTGACATTGATAGTGTAGAATTAGTCCATCATAAGGACCCGAAAATCCTGATCAAATTTCTTACTCAACCTGTAAAATTAAGAAAGTCAAAACTCCTAGAGAATTCGGTACCCAATCTATTTGGATCAATGTTTCTTTCTCAATTCCTTATGAACCAAATGGTTATAATTATGTAGATTATCAAAAAGCCTGGTTCAATATGTTTTACCTCAGAACATTTGATCATTCCTGGTTTATACATTTTGATACTATATGTCAACAATTTTATCCTTCCTAGTTCTTAGAATGGTGGTATTATCTAGGACCCAATCCTACAATTTATCCAGAACAAATTAATCAATTATCTTTTCCTTATTACAAAAAACATGCTGATACTCCAGATCAACCCTATGTCCAATAAATTAGCCTTCATATAGATTTCCAAATTCCCTAGATTTTATCTTGGTCATATACTATTGAGCCTTATTACTCAAACTGTTATTTATCATTAGTCAAGGAGTTTAGGATTAAATGGTGGGATAAGTATGATATTTCAAGATGTTCAGCCCAAAGTATCCAAAACTGGATGAAGTCTGGGAAAAAGCCTATTCAATCACAAGCCAAGCTGAAAGAAAAATCAATCAAGCCCAATACTCCATCTAAAGTGGAAGCTCAAACTCAAGATAATTCTGTATCATCAAAAAGTTTCAAAAAGAAGAAGTCAAAAAGTAAACAGCTCAATAAATTGATGGCGACAATTATTCAACAAATTTCGGATAGCTCATCCGACAGTACTCCAGATAATCCAGATGAAGATCCATTTGGTGCGCCGCTTTCTCAAGATCCTTATGATCTGTAAAGAGATAAAGTCAAGCATATCCAAATTATCTTCTAGAAGATCAGTGAAAAAGTTTGCTTTATGCAAATAAAGATGGCCACGTAATATTCAAGCTTATCAAGAAAAGTATAGAGAAAGTGTTATTGTCAAGTGTAATGATTATTGTGTTTACAAAAATAAAAGCTTTTTGTCTTCGTCAAAAATAATAAAAGCTTGTAATAATTACTCTGGACTTAAAACGTTTTGAAGTCTGATATATGAGTCTATATAAAGACTCTTGTACTCAAATTGAGGGTATCGGCTGAAAAACCAGCTAAGTCATTTTCTCTTGTATTTCAAAGTTCTTGTTCAATAAAATAAGTTTTATTCATCTCTTGCTCTAATATATAATTTTCTTAATTTTCTTTTCAGTATCAATCATTTAAATTAAGATTCTGCCAACAAAATAAGTTATTTTCTTATTCCATAATTTTTCTTCATTTATTTACATATTTACTCTAATCCTGTTTTCAAATAATTTACATATTTACTTTGATCTTGTTTTCAAATTGGTATCAGAGCCATATATTTAGCTTAGATTAAATTTATGGAAGATCGTAGGGCAACTGAAAAAGCTAAATTAAGAGATCATATTAATAGACATAGAATTGAACCTAGAAATATCAAGAATTTTCTTAGAAATAATTGGTATATTTTAGGAGAAGAAGACAAAATAGATCTAATAATAGAACAAGCTTAGTTAGAAGACCATATTTATGATTTAGAAATCTGGTATTGGACGCTTAATAATAGAGGTAGAATTTAGAGAAAATTCTAATTATAGAAATCATTTGAGAATTGTTAGTAACGTAAAATTTTAGTAAACAAAATTCTAAGGATAAGAAAAGGTAGCAGTGAGAGCTGTGCATACGTTGGCAAGCCAGGTGTTCTCAGTAGCTAGGAAAAAAAAGCGTAAAGCCGTTGGTAAGCTTAGGTGTTCCCGTAGCCATCCTGTCCTGAGAAGATTGTATACTAAAATTTGAAATTATTAATAATTCGAAAATGACATCTACAGTTAGAAAATATCTAAATTCTAAATCTAGAAAAACGTCCAAGGTAATTAGTTCAAGAGAAATAATGACAAAAATTACTAATATTAAACAAAGTTTAAATAAAGATACGTTACCCAGTATTTCACCAAATAGTATATATGAAATAGGAACATTTGATTTTAAAACTGCTTATTCAATAAAAGAACATGAAGAAACTTTAACTTTACAAAATGAATTTGAAGAAATAAGATTATTAAGTCAATTAGCCATAGAAAATTATAAACAAAAAGGATTTAATTATATACATTTTGGACTAATACAAATAGCTATCAAACCATTATCAAAAATAGGAATAGATTCTCCAGTATTAATGTTATTAAGAGATAAAACATTATTAAAATTTCAAGACTCTTCATTAGGAGTAGTCCAATCAAATTTATGCAACGGTGCTATTTATTTTAATTATGCTCCGAATTTTCAAATTAGTTTACATGATCCAACAATATTAAATACACTAGTTTTAAATATTCATTTACCAGAATCCATTTTTACACAAAATAGGCATGGATATTTACTACTTTATAGAATATATTTTAAACAAACTAGTTCAGAATTTAATCCAAGATATAGACTACAAGATACTACAGGAGAAACTACAATATTAACAGTAGAAACAGAAAAAATAGTCCTACATCAACTTATACTCCAAGTATGATATTTTAAGATGTTCAACCCAAAGTATCCAAAACTGGATCAAGTCTGGGAAAAAGCCTATTCAATCACAACCCAAGCTTAAAGAAAAATTAATCAAGCCCAATAATCCATCTAAAGTGGAAGCCCAAACTTAAGAAAAGTCAGCATCATAAAAAAGTTCCAAAAAGAAGAAGTCAAAAAGTGAACAACTCAAGCAATTGACGGCGACAATTATTCAACAAATTTCGGACAGCTCATCCGACGGTACTCCAGATAATCCAGATGAAGATCCATTTGGTGGGCCGCTTTCTCAAGATTTTTATGACCTGTAAAGAGCTAAAGTCAAGCATATCCAAATTATCTTCTAGAAGATCAGTGGAAAAGTTTGCTTTATGCAAATAAAGATGGCCACATAATATTCAAGCTTATCAAGAAAAGTATAAAGAAAGTGCTATTGTCAAGTGTAATGATAATTGTGTTTACAAATGTAAAAGCTTTTTGTCTTAGTCAAAAATAATAAAAGCTTGTAATAATTACTCTGGACTTAAAATGTTTTGAAGTCCGATATACGAGTCTATATAAAGACTCTTGTCCTTAAATTAAGGGCATCGGCTGAGAAACCAGCTAAGTCATTTTCTCTTGTATTTCAAAATTCTTGCTCAATAAAATAAGTTTTATTCATCTCTTGCTCTAATCTATAATTTTCTTAATTTTCTTTTCAGTATCAATCATTTAAATTAAGATTCTCCCAACAAAGTAAGTTATTTTCTTATTCCATAATTTTCTTAATTTTCTTTTCAGCATCAATAGAGGACATCAAAAAAGGTTTATTTGATCCTTTTTTGAATAAAGTTGCTAAAATCTCTGTTTCATTTTCTATAAAATTACTTTATAGAAATCATCTAGTCAAGATTAACTAATTTCATATTAATAATTTCAATGATATATTCAACCCTTATACAAAATTTATTATTGTTTATATAGATGATATATTAATATTCTCTGAAGCAATAGAGCAACATTTTAAACATTTAAAAACATTCTTTAATTTAGTTAAGAAAAATGGTTTAGTAATTTTTACCCCCAAAATGAAATTATTTCAAACAAAAATAAGATTTTTATGATATGATATATATCAAGGAACAATAAAACTTGTTCAAAGAGCAATAGAATTTGCCGACAAATTTCCAAATGAAATTAAAGACAAAAATCAATTACAAAGATTTTTAGGATCTTTAAATTATGTTTCAGATTTCTTTCCAGACCTTAGAAAGTTATGCAAAACCTTTATATCAAAGATTGCAAAAAAAATCCTTTGCCTTGGACAGATGAACATACTAGGATAATCAAAATCCTAAAAGAAAAGGTTAAAACACTCCCTTGCCTAGGAATTCCACATCGTGATGCCTTTATGATTGTAGAAATAGATGCCTCTAAAATAGGATATGGAGGTATTCTTAAGCAAAAACTACCAGAGTCAAATAAAGAAGACTTAGTTAGGTATCATTCAAGATTATGGCTTGGACCACAAAAGAATTATTCAACTATTAAAAAAGAAATTTTATCAATTGTTTTATGAATTACAAAATTTCAAGATGATTTATTCAATAAAACATTTTTATTCCGCATTGATTGCAAATCTGCGAAAGAAACTTTACAAAAAGATGTTAAAAATTTAGTTTCTAAACAAATTTTTGCAATTAAGAACAGGAGAAAATTCATCAAGTTATTATAATATAAAATCTGCTAGGAGTTCATTCTCATTACCAAAATCTAGTAGTTTTAATGTTAGGAGTACGCAAGCAAGTGAAATAAATAATAATCCTGCTTATTCAGTAAATTATACAACACCTGTAGCAGTATGTTGGAATTATAGACAACTAGGACATACAGCAAAACAATGTAAAAATCAATAGAAGAATCAATTAATATGAAATTATACCATTTTTGTGATTTTGATATTTTGTTTAGTAAATGTACTAAATAGAAAATCACAAGCCTCTTTGTCTCTGTCCATTCGTGTAGTTATGATGAGCGATGCAATTTAATAGAGGAATATCTTAGGGGCATAACCAAAAAAAAAAATTGTTAGATGGGCTAAAATTCTTTTCATCAATTTTTAATCCATAACTAAATTTTGTCATTAAAAAATTTATATATACATGAAATGTGTTAGGTAATAATGTATATATGTTTATTTTTTCTTATATATTAAATTAAAAATTTAGAGAAAAAAGAAGAGAATAATGAAAAATTATAATTTCATAAATTGAGATTTAGGTGCGATTATATTTTATAACAAAAAAAAATGAAAAGAGAGTAAAAATCATACGGGGGATAATTTTGTTTTAAATATGGTATAAGATTTAAAATGTGTATTTTCCAAATAAATCTTTTTGTTTTATTAAGTTTGGATGGATTATAGAATAAAAAAATTTGTTTTAAAGCAAGGTTGTAAGAGTTATAATTTAAAGTTTCTGTATCAAATAAATGCTTTCTGAAAGCTCGGCTGGTAGCCCAGCCCAGTCAGCCCCTAGTTCCATTCCTCGAATACTTTACAATATTAATTTGTAAAACGATGTAGAAGAGACGATTGAAAACAATTGAAATGCATCTTAAAGCTCCAGGCAGATGAGGTAATTAAATGAGAGCCCGAAATAATCTTAAGTTTGGTCACATCAAATACAATTACAATCTGCCTTGAGTTATTTTCACCAAAAAAAAATTGAAACTCTTTTTTTTCCGTTAAAAAATGTAAGATTCAAGTGTTAGGCAACTTACTAGTAAATAAAGTAGTATGTTTTGCTTATAACACCATCACTACACGAATGGACGGAGACGAAGAGGCCATGTTCACTCCTGAAATTTGAAATTTTAATTTTTACTCCTATGTTTTAACTAGATTATTATTATTATCTCCTTTGTTAAATAAATTTAAAGAAAAAAAACCATATTTTTATGTTGTTTTTTTTAATAGTGATATTTACAAAGTCAAGATACAATATTCTAACCGATGTGACAACTGTAACATGGCAAGCCTTATAACTTTAAATTAATTAAAAATGATTAAACCGTATTCTGCAGCCTCTGTTAATGTCTACAATTGTTCGTCTATGCCGAACATCTTCAACAATTCTTCTCTACCAAACTTCCTCCCTTCCATTTAACGCAAAACTTTTTCTTTTCTAATCTCATAAGCAGTAGCAAGAAACAAAACACCCTTACAATAACCGCACTCTCTTCGTGTAAACAAAATGCAAATTTGGGATAACAGTAAGTAGTATCCAAGAAAACTGAATCACAATCGAAAAATTCACTCAATGTAGGCTCCGAAATCATCCATTTACAAACCTTAAAATCACCCGTATGGATGTACCCCTTGAAACCGCCATTCTTGGTGGGAATCTTGAACAAGAACTGGACAGCGCTGGGACAATGATTGGCGTCAGCAAGCACAACCTCACAGTCGTCAATCAGAACAGGTTGATGAAGGGGCAGGGGGTGGATGAACTTGAGGAATGTGGAGAACGTGAGGGAGAAGTTAAGCGAGGTGATTTGGGAGCAGACAATGATGCATTTGACCAAAAAAAAAATCCGATTTTTTTCTTAAAAAATTTGTATAATAGTTAACATTAAAATTAAGAAGTTTCCTAGAGATAAACAATCAAAGAAGTTCCGCAGAGATGAACAGTCGAAGAGGTGAACCGAGACTATAAAATACAAATTAAACATCGTTCAATTAATTTAATAAAAAAGGTATCGTGTGACAAATTATAAGATTTGTCATGTTAGATATCACATCAATTAAGATACAAATTTTATATTCTAACTTTTTATGTTTAGCATTACTATTACTATATAATTGAAGATTTTAGTTAGGTTTTTTTTCACTGAAGGTTTTACAAAAGTGAGAAAGAAAATAAACAATAATTTAAGAATATATCAACCCGTTAAAAATCAAAACCAAACATGATAGAGAAGAAGAGCAAAGTGATAAAAGGTATACTTTTGAATCAAAGAAACAAGGGCACCTTTCAATTAAACTAATATATATTTATAAATTTATTTTTTAATCAATTTATTTTAATTTAATTAGAAGCTTAAGAAGAGTTTAAGTGGGGTTTAAATAATAATAATAGTAAATTAAGTCATATGTAAAAGTCATTCATATGTAGAAGGCCCAGCCCAACATTTAACACTCTGAAAATTGCATAAATCCAGTCTATCTAGTACTTTATTCATAACATTAAGGTTTTTATTTTTTTGTCATGTAATTTTATTTTAACGAAAGAAATTAAAATATATTTGCTTGTTTTCACCACATAAAATTTTATATAAGCTTTTAGGTTTCATTTAATTGCAATGGATATAAATAATTTCAAACCTATAAAATATAAACAATAATAATATTTATGATAAATATTTCGAAAAATAACTTAATGCTTACATTTAAGAAAAACCCAAAATATATATATGTATCTATATCAATAATTTTATATATACAACCAAGTTATATATACATACGTATCCATTAGATATGTAATTAATACTTCGCTTATTAAAATTTATTCTATTATTTAACATTCTTATCAACTAAAAAAATTTGTATCATGTTAGGTTTATGAATTAAATAGTTTAATTTGGTTTTAAATATAGTATTACTTGTATTCATATATTGAAATTATTCAATAAATTTTATTTTACAGGATCATGACTAACGAACTCTTATAACATCCGAAACAATATATCATCTGAAATGGCACAACCAAGCAAAACCTTTAAATATAAAAAATAATTGTTTTTCATCGAGTTGATATTGCAAGAAAACTTTGAAGATTATAAGACACGTCTAAAGTTAGGTACAAAGTGCTTATAACATTAAATTAAAGTAATTTATTTAGACTTTTCTAAAAGAAAAATGTAGAAACTTAGCAAATTTTAAAAAGCCAGATAAAAATGTTAATTTAGCATAAGAATTTTGAAGCACGAATAAGAATTGGTCAAATGAGATTGAAATTAAATTTTAAAGCAACATAGATTTTTCTTTTTCTTTTTTTTGGGGTAAAAATTGGTTGCTTCTAAGATCTAAACTATTGGTAAATTTATCGGCCAGAACAGTCAAACCATTTAATTTGAACTTATTTACAGCAGTCCTTGACAAGTCGCAAATCATCACTGGCACTAATCTATTGTGTTTGGTTTCTTTGTTGTTTCCCAGCATCTAAATTTTTAAATTTCTTACTTTATAAAAGATATAAAACAAAGTATTATTTTATTTTATGACTGAGTTATTTTCAATAAAATTTTATAAAATATATCATGATTAAAATATAACAATAGTTGCTAATTTACGTTTTCCAGTATTTGTTTGAAAATTTTCAGTAGTCTTATCGATGTTTTGTCAAAATATAGCCAAAAGTTAAGGTATACTTTGCTTTGTGATTGGAAAATAATTTTAGAACTTTGGAAATATATATCTAAAAATACATCAAATATCACCTCAAAATATTATTTTATGATGTTACTCGTTTCTAGAGTTAGACCCGTTTAATAAATGCTATTATAATTTTTATTATATAAAACCCCTTGAATATATTAATTAAATTTATCTTAATAATATAAGAAATTATCAATTCAAAAAAAAGCAATTAAAATCATCCAAATTTTGTTATCACATGTTTTATTAATTTGCTTAACAATATACCAGTTTTATATAAATAAATATCCATGTTACAACCAATTAAGCATGTACACCGTGTTATAAAAAAAATAAATTAATATGACACGGTTAATTATTTATGTTATTAAACAGGTTCGCAAATTGAGTTTTCATAAATATAACATGATCATTAAACATATAAAGTATCCTCAGTACAAACAAGACACAAATATGATTAAAGTTAACCAAACCTAAATCATAGAAAAGATTAATGAAATATTGTCATTTTTTCATATTATACTACACTAAATGAGAAAAAAAATTGTTTTGAAAAATAAATTAGAGTTGAAATTATATACTCTCATAAGTAATTAACAAAATTAATGTATCCAAGTTGAATATGTATGTAATTATATAGAAGGGAGGAATTAATAATGATATTTGTTTATAATTAATCCTTTTTAGGTCACGCTTTATAGTTTTTGGTTTTTACAAGCTATATATATATGAGTAATGCTATATCTGCAACTCATCTACAACTATTTTTTTATGCAACTTGAGTTGGCAAGATATCATTGGATGAATACAAAAAGAAAATAAATAAATGATGTTAAATTGAATGATATAGTACTTTCCCATCCGATGATATCTTGTCAACTCAAGTCTTATAAAATATTGGTTGTAGATAAGTTGTAGATGTAGCAGTATTCTATATATATAACCATGCATGCAAGCCATCCCCAAAGAATATCAATCACCTACACCATGATTTTTAGAGAAGCTCCAACAACTCGTTGTTTTAAGATAATACATGCGTATGTTTATTATCAGCTTTTCTTGGTTTTTCATTACTTTTCGTAAGCGATTTATTTACTCAAAGCTTCTTTTTCTTATACAAAAAAATTTATATGATCCTTTGAGTTAACTTCCCCCTCAAAAATATTCAAGTGTGCAGTACATTTAATTATAACTATCCAATTATGGTAGTTGGACTCTTCAAAATGCATCATCAATAAGCTCAAAATTAGTTCAAATTTGAGTTGATCTCATGGACTGTGAATAGCCACACCCCACTAATAATTAACCTAGACCTCCAACCAGATGAGTTGAAATCACGAAGAAGCTTAGCTGTAACAAATGTGGTCTATTAATAGATATATATCCTCACAATCTTCTTTGGCCAAGTGTATTAGAGAGCTGAGAATTGCACATGAGAAACAATAAATGAGTGTTAGTTTTGGCTCACAAATCCTAGTAGAATACAGTGTCAGATCAAGGTACTTACGCTCCTACACAAGATGGATTGCGGTCTTGTGCAAGTCTAGCAGAGATGCTGCGCTCCTGCACAAGATGAATTGCACCACTGTGCAACATTGAGAAAAGATGCTTCGCACTTTAGACAGAGACCTTGTGCTCCTACGCAAGGGACATTGCGTCCCTACGTAATGTTGGTTACTGTTGATGAACTGGATACTATTTAAATTCAAAGACGACTTTTGAATATTCTCTTACAGAGTTTCTAGGGAAATGTAAAGGGCTAAGAAATAGTGTTGTTCTTAGTGAGAGAGAGTATTGTAATATCTTATATATAATCCATTTTTTCTTCATAATGAAATTCTTCTACAGTCTTCCCAGTGGATATAGGTTCTTCTTGAACTGAACCACTTAAATTTTGGTGTTATCGCTTGTATTTATTATTGCTTGAGTGTTTGCTTGCCTTGATTGATTTCTCTATTGTGCTTTAATATTGCTTGATTCTTGGGTGGAATTGGTTGGTAAAGATCTTGGTTTCACAACAATACATCCCCATAAAAATTCTTGCAGAAAAGTAAAGATTTGAGAACATAAATATGGAACCAATACATTTGTTTTATCCATTGCCTAGGAAGTATATGAAATTCACTAATTTTACAAGATATATTTCAAGCTCAACTCAAATTTCTCTGAAAGGCTATAATGCCTAGAGCTCATGTCACTTTCCAGTTTGTACCGTGCCTATAGTAATCGGTGAAGCAAAATCTTTAAAAACAAAAAACAAATATTCTTCATTATTATCAAATTATTCTTACTTATTTGATTTTGACATTGCTCATAAAATCTGTAATTATGTTAAAAAACCACTTAATCTAATAGTTTAACTTTATAAATCATGGTTTAACTACTTTTTTTTTTGGAAAAGTTACTTAGTAATATAAATCCAAAAAAATTAAAATGTACAAAAATCCGAGGGGCATACCCCAAGAATTACAAGAAGGACGTAAAGTCCAAACACACAATCCAACAAAAGATCAAAAAATATAGACCACAAGCGGCCTAAAACAAAGTAAAAAGGCCATAAACGGCCTTAACAACATAAATGATAAATGGCCACAAAAGGTTTAAATCATAAAAATACAAGAGCTTCAGCCGTTCTTGTTTTTCTTCTTCTTACCCTTCTTTACCGGGGTAGCTAGGGTGTCCGTATGAGTATGATCAATCCTATCAGATTGGTCCTCATCACTCAGCCTATTCAAAGGCTCAAAACGGGAGGAAGAAGTCTCAAGAGGTTGTCCTGTGTTTATCCGCCCTGACGAAACAGATGCCTCGCGATTGGTTGAATAATGGATAGTACCTAAAAGCTTACCTTGGTCGGTCGCAAAAGGAGATAGAGAGTCAGATTCTGAGACTGACTCTGTGCTCAAAACTGTAGCAGCCTTAGGAGGCACAACTTGCACTAAAGAATCTGCTGGAATAGCAACAGCTTTGGAACTCTCAGCGACATCAGTCGCAACCTTACCCGAATTCAAGGGGGCACCATCAGAAGGGGTGCTATCAGAGGTGCTAGCCTCAATCTTATCCTGGACTGGAGTCTTTGCCGGTTCCGGACAACGGTGACCAAACCTGCGACATTTGGAGCAACGTTTTGGAATCCACTCATATTCGACTTCAATTTGGATGGGCTCAGGAGAGAGTTTGCACTTGAACTCAAAGTTCTGGATCGGAGGGCGCTTTGCATCAAGAAGAACACATACCCTCGCATACTCCAATCTGGAAAGATCGGAAGTCACCTTGTCACAAGACATAGGTTGTCCAATCATGCTGGAAACAATGTTAAGACCTTTGGTTGTCCACAAAGGGAAAGGCAGGCCATATAATCGGATCCAAACAGGAATATACCTTAATTGATTTGCATTAAAATCTAAATACGGGTTCCAAGGTTGTAAGATAATTGTTTTACCTCCGAACATTCAAGGACCGCGAGCAATTATGTTATGAACCTCTTCCTCCGTTTGGAAGTGGAAGATGAGATACCCCTTGTTTGTAGAACGGACGTCCTCCAAGCCGCTGGATTTCCATGCACGCATGGCCAACGAGCGAGCAGCATGAAAAGGCATCACATATCCCGGAAATAAACTAACAAGACATCTACGCCATTCGGTCACATTTTCATCAACGATCTCATCTGGGATCTCAAGCACTGTACCCGGTTTCTTGGGAGTAATCCCTAGCAGTTTGCATCGATTACTTGAATCGGTAATCTTAACTTTGTCGGCCCAATTAGTCTTATGCGAATCCATTGACCAAACCACAAGGAATCAGGAAATCGACCAACAAGCAAAGATGCATGAAATAACCTGAAGAACAAACTGGGCGGGGCTGATGAACAGTATCTCCGGTAAGTGAATAGTAACCACCGCAATGAACAGTAATATCCGAATTGAAAAAGCGACGATTTGAGGGGTTTTTCGTTGGAATCAGATGACGGCTAAGAAGGAAAAGTTGGTCAGTGTTGCCCGATCTACTAGATGGTGGCGAAGGTGAGATACAACTCGCCGTTTTTCGGCGAGATGTGGCGGTGAATAGTAAATCCGAAACTTTGAGGCCTTGAACGGAGGTGTTGCGGCGCGAATCTGGTGGTGCTGATGAAGGGAAACTTGTAGAACGTTGCCTGATCTACAAGAATTTGATGGAGGTGAGATGCCACTCGCCGGTGACAGGCGGCAGTGAATAGTAAAAATCTGAAACTTTGTAGCCTTGAACGGAGGTGTTGCGGCGTGAATCTGGTGGTGCTGATGAAGGAAAAGTTGTAGATCGAGCCAAGGCCAACACGATGGTGATGGTGGTGTCGTTTCACTCGCCGGTTGGCAGCGGATGAATAGTAAATCCGAACACTGTTTTCGACGGTTTTGATCGCCTTCCGGTCGGAATCTGAAGAGGGTCAAGAAGGAAAGTTTCCTCAGGATATTCTGATCTACAACATATGTAAATCTCAAATGCTGATTCGCCAAACGAGCGGAGTAAACAGTAACTCCGGCGACCCTAGTTGAGAGAAAATTTTCTCCCTCCCTGCCCTAAACCCCCCCTATTTTACCTACTTTTTCATTAGACATGGTCTAACTACATTTAACTTTTATTATGCTTTACGTGAAAAGACCACACAAACTTCTTTGAAGTCTCACTAGAGCCCTAAATCGTTTTTCCTTGTCCAACCGCAATATATTAAGCTATTTTTATCTCATTAATAATACGCTCACTCATGCAGAAATTAGGCTACACACAAACCATTTTTTGGATCTATTACTATTTCTCAAATATTGTATTTAAGTTAGTTTTAATTTAAGACAACCCCATGTTTTTTGCATGAAAATCATAGAGAAATTCGAACACTAAACCATTAAATTATTTTGTTCTATTAATGCTATATATATTAAGAAACCATTTAAAATAAAAACTTAAGTTATAGGGGTGCAGATCTAACTACAATATTTTACCTACAACAAAAATGGATATAAAAATAGGCATTGATAGCCTATAAACCAAATATTGAAGGGGACTTACGTAAGTCTATCTCTTCAATTCATTAGTGCCCTAAGATAACTGAAACTTATGGATATGTAAAGTTTGGGTTTCATGAAAGTCCATTAAAAGATCATATATTTCATATTCTAAAGATGAGCATTTTAAGAAGTCCAAAATCCAGTCCATTGAAAAAATATATTCTATTGCCACAATCATATGCACAAAACAGTTCCGTCTTTACCCTAGTGGCATGGCAGGTGGGGCTTAAATAAACATGCGTAGGACTAAAAGTTTAGCAAGCAGATGAGGGAGGTTTCAGAAAATATTAGAATATGGAATGCTTTCATGGACAAAAATATGCCAAACAAATGTTCTACATTACACAGGTCAACATTCCTCTGATCGAGAAGTGTTTAGAATTGGAAAAGATGGAACTTTTTTATTTCCTTGATGACGCATCCAACATCTCTACCTTAAATTTGCCAGCAATGCTGCAGTATATTAGTAAATTGATAGAGAGAAAGGAAGACGTTTATATGAAGAATGAATGTTGATAGTCGATTATGCTATTATCTGCATGCAATGTCTTGCATGAAGAGATAGAGAGTGGATTCGAGCCAAGGATGGCTTGCAACTCTATGCTGCGAAGCAATTTTTTAATTAATTGCATTCCTTGGCTGCCCCGGCAAGTTATCCTTTGCTCTAGTTCGCTCTCTTTTCTCTCTTGTAAGACCCTGGACGTGCGTAACCTTTAGTTATCCGAACGAAGGATATGACTTACCGCTCTATGCTGCAAAGCAATTTATTATCTACACTCATATATATAGTATGTAGCATTTGACTTTATATATTATTGTTCTTCGATGTCAAACTGTCGTGTGCAAGTCTTTCGGTTGCTTTATTGTTTCGTATTAAGATATGATCGATTAAATTACGTGCGTAATTCAGGGCATGAATCCATGCCATAATATGAGCATATATAGGCTAATTAAATGCCTAAATCTTCTCCTTTTTAATGATTCTATCTTTAATTAATTTGTTCTATGTAGAACTATATATTTCTATGGCATATCATATAATTTTTAGTAATACTACGTGTACAACCAAGTTATACAACATGACGTGACACAAATTAACTGAATAAAAAAATAAAAAGAGTAATGTTAGACTTACAACATTCATACAACCTAAACTCTACAATATGACTTGGCGGCTTTCATGGTAAAAATTCACCAAAGGAAAAAATAAAAATAGATAAGGGAAATTACATCTCTAATAGGATTGTGTCACTTAAGCTATCAAGTCATGTTGTAGAATTTATGTTGTACGAATGTTGTAAGTCTAACATTATTGAAATAAAAAATAAAATAGAGATTTTTTAGTAAATAAAATTGGACTAATCTATTTAATGACTTTATGTTAAGTTAGTTTATATAAGTTGATTGTATATCTAGAATTGTTCTAACATTTTTATCTTAAAAGTGAAAAACAATATCATGAGTTAATTATTGGTGCAACTATAAGAAAGTCCATATAATGTATAGTTGTATTGCTTAATTTTAAAAATAAATAAACGGTAAATTTTGAACAAAAACTCGCTTGTTTTTTTCTGAAATCTACCTGCGCAGCTACCCATTACAACATTGAAAGACATTTGTGGTGGGCCTGAACCGCCGCAAAAGTGCTTTTGCGGCGGTTATACTGCGGTTTACAACCGCCGTAAAAACAACTGCAGTAAAAGCTTTTGCGGCGGTTCAGGCCTGCCGCATATGGTTTTATACAGCGGTTCGACGTAAAAACCTACGACGAAATAGGATCGGCATATAACACACCCTTTTACGGCGGTCCATAAACCGCCGTAAATATACAGCGGGCATATAACCGCTGTAAAAAGTCATTTATACGGCGGTCACAAAACTGCCTCATAAAGTCCTTTTTACGGTGGTTTATTAACCGCCTCATAAAGCCTCTTATACGGCGGTTTACGGACCGCCGTATAAAGATATTTTACGTCGGTTTTAAAACCGCCGAAAAAAGTTCTTTATGTGGCGGTTTTGTGACCGCCGTAAAATAATTAATTTATTTCAAAAATTATCTTTGTGACGACCAGTAAACCGCCGTAAATAGCTTTATTGGAGGAAATTCGGTTCCTGCTTCATATAATTTACTGTTTAAAGATTAAATAACCTGCCCAACAAAAAAATTTTGATATGTTTCTCCAATAATTCAATAAATATAATAGAATAAAATCAACTATCAAAATATATCACATAAATAGTTTAACCGTAAACAAACCAAACATCAAACAATCATCATTCAACTTGTTCAACATCATTTAATCAAATATTTAAAAATCTGATCAGTTACATAATTCAGCAGCATCTACAAAACTCAGTCATTTGATAAGTAAGCCGTAAAACTTGACAAACAACCTGCAAGAATATTTTTGTAATCAAGATTATAATCATTAAGTAACATTATGAAATTTAAAACAAATTGTATAATTTCATTTACATACCTATTCATTGTCGTGATTTGAATCACGAGCTGTGAGGTTGTTTGTTCCATGACTATCATATTGGAAACAGCTATGATGTCCACTTGAAGCATCTGGGACCTATTTGTAAAAAAAACATGAAACATAAGTAAAAAATATGAGTCAACTGAAATCACATTTTTGACTTTAAAAATAAGCAAATACCGGTCTTGTAGCACGCCGCTCAGCAAACTCTGGAAACCTCTCCTGCAGGAAGGAAACAACTTCATCATACATCATTTTCATATTGTTGTGATCTTGCTTCAAGTTGTTGTGTGCTTCATTCAAGTTTCTGTTTGCTTCCTTCAAGTTGTGGTGTTCCTGCTGCAAATTACCCAACTCTTCCTTCAAGTGAACATCCGATGAGTTGCTGCCGAAAACGTCAGTTGGAGATGGACCAAAACTATATGTCCGCGCATAACCGCGATGATCAGGTCCCATCACATTCCCAAATACTTGTTCTCTCACTTGTTAGGTTTGTTGGTCTTGTGGAAATTGAGACAAACCTTCATTAAATTGACTCTACAACATAATGGAAAGAAATAACAACTTAATAAAGATAATGTATTATGCAAAAATTAAATTACCAGTAGTGGATGAATAAATAATGCAAAAGATTAAAGAACTTACAATTATTTCTGCACTTTCATCATCACCTACTTCGCCATTACTTTTTGTTCTTGTCTTGACGAAGACACTAATTCGATTAGTTTGATCTCCATTCCTTATCATCTAAACAATAAAATAACATAACTACAATAATACAACTACTAAAAAGATATAAATAAGTCTTGATAACCAACAAATAAAGAGCGTATAAACAAACAGATGTAACTTACCTCTTCTCGTTTCTGAGCAAATGACATGCGGCCTGTTCGATGAAGTGCAACTTGTTGTGCTCGATTAACCTTATTCTTCTCTGCAGCTTCCTGTAATACAAACAAAATTAACAACAATTATATTATATGACTTCCAATATAAATAAAAGAAAATATGAAATCTATACTTTTGTTATTATGTTAAGCACATACTTTAGCCTGTTCTGTTCCCCAGTAAGCTACAAGAATAGGCCACTGATCCGGCTGAACTCTGGGAGGAGTGAATTGTAACCGTTCCTCATCCGTATCATATTTTTTGTAGTACTCCCTCTTCACACGAGATTTTCAATCCCGCCAAAGGTTCCCAATATGCTGTAAACAATGAGGTCTGTACTCATCTGGAACATCTGTATTATCCTGCAAAAACAAATTGCAATAGATTAATCCAGGTACAAACTCAATATACATGTTATCTTATGGATTTCTTTCAAATAAATAACCTTCACTTCTTTCCAGATGGCATCCAAAAGATGTGGTGGCATATTTTGCCACCGAGGACAAGTCAATGGAGCCATGTTCCCATTTTTGGCTATGATTCCAAGTTGGGTGGTTAATTTGTCTTTGTTTGCGTTTATTGGTTGCCATTGAGAGTTAAACTGAATATGCAACCTTTGGCCTGTACCCCACTCACGAACAGTACGAGCTGCTCCACGTCCTCTCACAACACCTGATGTACCACCCGTATCTATAAAAAAAGAACAACAAATGTTAAACAATCTTAAATTTAAAAAAAAGGAACAACAAATGTTTAAACAATCTTAAATTTTAGGGTATTTAAATGAACATGTAAAAACCCATTACATATTAAATGCTCCCTAGCTGTGTATCTATCCATAAGATATCGATTGTGACATTTCTTACATGGACATAATATTCTACTGTCATTCACCAAATTGCCAAAGGCAAAATTTAGAAATCCCTCCACCCCAGTGAAATATGCTCGACAACATCGATTTGGTAAATCAATCCAACTCTTATCCATGAGAATTTTCCTTAAAAGTAATAACAACAATATTTACATCAATACAAATTTATTCATGCACAAGGGAATAAATATAATATGAAACCTAGTTGCAAACATTTATCTAAAAGGTTGGTGGTCCTATCCCATTCAAGAATGTATAAGTTTGTACTATAAAGTAGTAGTCACAAGTTGCTCCATCTCTAAAGAAAATTCGGCAGCATTTCCCTATAGTTCTCCAAGTACACATAGATATAGATGATTGTATTCATGTGTCATTTCGATGTTCGAAAATCCACACAAAATAGACAATCATCTATTATGTACTAAGAGAACATCAGGAAATGTAACCAAATTTTCTGATAAGATAGAACAAATCATGACCAACTAATTTACAATACAAACTTATGCATGCTCGAACTGTCTGAATCTGGACAATTCAAGAATCATTACTAGACATACACTCTTCGTTGTCATCTTTCAATGAAAATGAAGACAAATATATGTCAAATAATAATTCTTGAATGGGATCTAAGCTTATATGCATGAATGACAATTGAATATAACAATAGGAATAAACTTTTCAACGAACATAAGAAAACATAATATTTATAACAAAGTATAGAATCGGGACCCAAACTTTATGTGAAATAACTTGTGGCACCTTCTTGTTTGGGCTCTATTGATTTGTGGTAACTGCAATGCCCACCTAGAAGGTAACATATTAATTTGGGATAATGAAAACTCTATCAGTTTACAAGTTGTTGGGTTGGTTTATATTGTTATTTAGTGGGCTGGTTGGCTATATACTGTCAATTGTTATTGGGCTACTTTTGACCTGCTTGGGAGAGGTGTGGGATGGTTTAAATGGGTTGTTATGTCATTCTTTGCATAAGCATGGGTTGATAGGCCTTCTTGGCAAATGATGGGTTGGTCGGGTTGCTTTTGACCCGTTTGGGGTAGGTGTGGGATGGGTTAAATGGGCTGTTATGTCATTGTTTAAGTATTGGCTGGTAGGCCTTCTTGGCAAAGTGTGGGCCGGTTGGGCTGCTTTTGACCTGTTTGGGAGAGGTGTGGGATGGTTTAAATGGGTTGTTATGTCATTCTTTGAGTAAGTATGGGCTGATAGGCCTTCTTGGCCAATGATGGGCTGGCTGGGTTGCTTTTGACCTGTTTGGGGTAGGTGTGGGATGGGTTAGGTGGGCTGTTACGTCATTGTTTAAGTATGGGCTGGTTGGCCTTCTTGGCAAAGTGTGGGCCGTAGGCTGCTTTTGTGATCCAGACTTGTTTCATTTGCTCCTTTTGTGGAGAGTTAATTCGTATTTAACGAATTGTTGTTTATGCATTTATCTAGATTGACAAACTATCCAATCATTGAACTCCACATTCGCTTGCAAGCGAGTTTATTTTAGTCTCTCATTTTTTGTATTATTTTATTTTAGTAGCCAATTAAGTAGAAATAGATAATTATCCCTTAGCCTCTCATTTTTTGTTTTATTTTATTTTAGTAGCCAATTAAGTAGAAATAGATAATCACTTCTTCAGGCATGGTGTAGGGTTCAATGAAATAAGGGATAGTTTATGTGTTTGTTGGGAAGGTAGATTGGCATGAGGGACTAAGGGATGGTAGATTGCCATGGGGGACTAACATCTGTATGAGGCGTCATACGCTTTTATGTTAACTGCGGCTGGTGTGTATGTACATATATTCAAATCATACACTTTTTACTACTATATTCTAACCTTGTTCAAGTATTTCCAAACTAAAGTCTACTTTAATAAGAAAAGCTAATAGTTCACAGCATTCATGTAGATATAGCAAAAAGAAAAGATAAATAGAGCAATTAAAATTAAAATTCACCTGTGATACTCAATATAGCAGGTTCACCAACGCCTTTTTTGGTTTGTCGTTAAGAGCCAGAATCAACCAAATGTAATTATTGGAGAAAAGTAAGAAAGTATTTCTTATGTCCTGAAAGCAAACATTTACAAAGAAGAAAGGCATTACATTTTGTGCAAATAGATATTAATAAATTATTTCCAAAAATATTTAAATATATTAGAAATACCTAACAGAGGGACTGAAATAACAATGTTGTTTTGATTTTCCTTAACTGTTAAACTCTTTTCAGCATAAATTAAAGTTTAAATTTTTAATAATCAAAACATAACTTTGCCTATGAGGTGAATAAGCAAGCCAGTGAACTACATTTTGCCTCCAAATACTGAGCTTATGTCATTTAAATGATCAAAACATAGCTTTGTGAATTCTAAAATATCCTCATCAAGTTTCATCAGTGAATTCTCCATTTGGATGGGCAAATGAGGCATAACACCATGATCACTTCCCAGCAAATGAGGCAAATGAGCCACATAGTTAAATATATTTAACATTCAAAATCACAGACATGAATATGTGAGCTATAACTTAATTTGTGATCCTACTTGCATAAATGAAGTTTTAACCAAACAGGCATGTGATAGAACGAACACTGTAACAAAGAATGAAAATACAGATTTTTCGAAAAACAATATTACAACTTATAAACTAAACACAAGTCAATGGTATTATTTTGAGTTCTATGACTGTTTCCATCGCATTAGAAGTTATATCACTGTTTCTATCGCATGAATTTTGTATAGCTCTTTCGAAGTACTTTCTCTCTTAATTACACTTGTAAATAAAGTCAAAAATTAAACTACTTATATCTTAATTACAGAAAATTAAGTACCTTAATTTTTATATATTTAAACTTGATAAATAAAGTCAAAAATTCAGTACCTTAGCACCACATAAATTAAACTACTTATATCTTAATTACAGAAAATTAAGTCCTCTACAGATTCAACTTTCCCAACAAGCTCACACAAAAATAATATACATTTACATATGCTGTGTATCATGGTAGCTATATTCATAAGAACTATTTGATTTCACACCTGTAAAGTATCTGCACAATCTTAGGGTAACAACATTAATACACAGTTCCTTGGATACAGTACAAGTGCCACATATACATATTTGCAAAAGGGAGAAAAAAGGGGTGGAGCAATGCATACGCGAGAGAGATCATCAAAAGCATATTATACAAGGGATTACAAGGTTTAACATTTTATACAAGGGGTGGAGTAATTGACTTCCATCATGGGCAAATATATATAGACCCCAAGGCAATTTTGTTCCCTCATTTCCTTAACAAGGGCCTTGGATTAGATATTTGAGAAGTAGATAAACAACAGTAAACAGAGTCCTAACATTTTTGGATCATAATAATAATTCTCACATACACAAGTTGAGAATAATTAAAAGATATAGCAAAAGATTAAAAAAAATAAAAATGATGAGATTATAAAACACCACAATTACAATGATGGATGCAGAGACTACATATACATAACACCATAATAGAAATCTTTATGCAGAAGTATGCATAACATCACAACAGAAAGATCTTAGGCACTAGAAAAATCACGGTGTCAAATGAATTATGGATTAAGTTGACAGTTTCACAAATTTCCATGAAATTTTGAAACATTTGAAATCTTCATTTCCAAATAGGCTACAAGCCCCATGATTGTCATGGTATCGGCCAGCAAAATTAATATAGAAAAATGGTTCCTTCTACAATTTTTCACTCTTGCTCATTATACCACTTCCCGGCCCCAATAACCCCAACAGACTTAAAAAAATAATAATAATCTTCTCTGACCGTGCATATAGAGGTTAGTGGTTCTTGACCTTTGTTGCTCCCATCTAAGTTGTACATAATTACTCGGACAACTCACAACTGTCAGGATATCTCTAAATAAAGTAAAAAAACCATACACAAACTGAGAGAACTCGTAAATACCTTTCCTTGCGCTTCTCAAAAAATCGTGCCAATGATGCTTTGCGAGCCTGAGGCACAACCACTGCAAGAACAATAGTGATTTTGTTATAGTGACATAAAAAATGAAAACATGAGAAATCAGCCACAGGACACAGATATTTGAAGAGCTATATGAAACACACGATAAGATAACTCCTGGAATCAGAGAAGTTGCAGTAGATCCTACTGAGCTAATTGCTTTGGCAGGCTCTGGTTGGTTATTAGAAGAAGCTAGGACCCCTAAAGATTTCACTATTGGAAATTGATTGGTGTATCCAAGTCCTCCATTTGATGGAGAAACACCATAGGTCCCATGTATAGAGAGATCGTCAAAGGCTCTGGTTGGTTATTAGAGAGAGATCTTTCAGCAGGATTTGAAGTGCAGTAAAGTTATCAAAGAAATTGTGGAAACCTCCATTTTTAAAATATAAATTAATTCATACTTTTTTAGATACGAAACAGAAAATTCCACTAACTAAATATACTACAGTCATGAAATCACAAAGAAGTAAGACAAAGTTATCAACCACTAATAAAGTTATGGCATACAAGAAGAAATCAGATCTCACCTCCTTAGGCAGTTTATTAAGGAATGAGATCAATTCAGCAGGATGGTCCTCTCCATCTCCACCAGCTCTAACTTTTCCAGGAGTAGCATCCAAAACCCATACCTGTCAGAAACAAAATATCAGATCAAGAAAGGTAAAACAAAAATTATTATAGCAACGACAACAATAACAATAATAACAATAATTAATAATGATCATGATCATGATCAGGATGATAGGATAACGGTCTAGATGAGATTAAAAAACTGCCAAAGGTCTCCAGACTCCCACTGCCATCACTTCTTCAACCGATGATCGCCGTTAACGTTTCCAGTATGGTCGTTATCCTCTGTTTGGTTACCGAGAAAAGGGAAGGGAAAAAAAAACCTATATTTATGTTTGATTTTCAAAATAACTAGCAGTTTCAAGAAAAACTAATATAAGATTCAAACAAATATTCTAGATGATAATCTCAGAGAACCTATATTTATGTTTAGCGAACACAGTTTGAGACATCAAACATTAACCAAAATCTAGCAAAGAAACTCAACATTCATTTTGAGTTGACCCTGAACCCCCAAAAACCGATTACCAAAAACCGAAAACAATAATGACGTTAAAAGATTAAGGCCCTACTGATCTAAACTATGCACCTTCTGTCCGATATAAATATAATCCCATTAAGAGAACTGACGGGATAACTATGGTGATCATTTTGAGCTTAATCATCATATTATTCAACCCATATCAGGAAAGCTTCATTTCCACGTATAAAAGCTCCTAATCTAGAGTAATTTCTTTAATATCAAGTAACTCCTTACTTCACATCGTCCATTTTCCACATTTAATCGATGATCATTTGAAAATCAAAGACAAAAATGATTAAAAAACTAAGCTTGAAGCTATACAAACAGCCAACAGTTCTCAATAGCAAGTCTATTCCCTCAAACAAAACTTATCAATTTCTAAGAAAGACTCTTAAATTGAAATAAAATAAAATAAAAAATAGTAACAGCAACAATAAAATGAAGAAGAAGGCAAGCGTTTATAGTATGCGATGCAAAGCATAGACAATTCAATAACATAAGCATCAAAATTGAAATTTGGACGAAACCCATTTGACTAAAACTAACGATTATCACTAAGTCAAAATCAAGTTACACATTGTTCAACATTTTGGTTTTTTTTTCCCTTCCCTTTTCTCGGTAACCAAACAGAGGATAACGACCATACTGGAAACGTTAACGGCGATCATCGGCTGAAGAAGTGATGGCAGGATGATAGGATATTTGGAGTAAAACATTGCATTATTAAGGCCAAAATTATTAATACAGAGGTTGTTATTAGATTAGATTAGGTGAAAATTATTAAACTTGATAAATAAAGTTTACTGGAATAGCTCATTGACACGATTCATTACCCACTGACGCAAAAATTCCCAAAGACATGCAGTCAGACATTGTGCGTACATACAAAACACCAATGCATCTAGGTGCAAAACACACCACAAACCTATCAACGAGGCTTACCTATCAACGACGCTCCGTCAAGCAGAATCGAGCGGAAGAGAGACCGAGAGGAAGATCGAGAGGAAGGCAGACCGAGAGAGAGTCGCAAAGGGAGGCTCTGTCACGCAGCAGCGATGGTGGATACAGTGGCAGCAGTAGGATCGAAGAACATAACAATGGCGATGGCGAACATAAACAGTATGGGGCAGCAACGGTCGATAGCGATTGTGGCTACGGTCGGTTTGCAGTAGAGAGAGACGGTGGGGGAGTCGATTTTATGGTACAGAGAGACGGTGGGGTCGATAGCGATTGTGGCTACGGTCGGGTTTGCGGTAGACAGAGACGGTGGAGGAGTCGATTTTACGGTAGAGAGAGACGGTGGGGGAGCTGATTTCATTGTAGACACAGACGGTGGGGGAGGCGATTTCGTTGTAGACACAGACGGTGGGGGAGCCAGAGAGGAAAGCAAATTCAAATTCGCAAATAGGGTTAGCGATTTGGGAATTTTAATTCCTTATATACGGCGGTTTTAAAAACCGCCGTAAATCAGTTTCCGCAAATACCTTCTAAGGCGGTTTTTAAAAACCGCCGCAGAAGGGCGAGGTAAATACCCCGCTTTCTTGTAGTGACCTCTCGTTTCAAAATGTCCTGTAGATCTCTCTTGCCATCGGGTTTAGAAAGTCTTGTACTAAATTTTCCAATGCATATATTATAATTTCAAAAAACTACTATCAAAAGGTTCGTACAATGTAAAAGTTGTATGGCTCAATTTTAAAAATAAATAAAGGGTAAATTTTAGACAAAAACTTGCTTATTGTTTTCTAAAGTCTACGTACACAGCTACCTCCCATTTCAAAAAGCCCTGTACAAAGTGAATAGATAAAATTTCACATGTTGAAATACCTCTTTCTTTTAAGAAAGTGAATTTGTTGGGTTTTGCATTATATGGAAGTTATGAATAATATAACTGAAAACAGTAATGTAAATCGGCACAGGAGGATTTTTACGTGATTCGATTATAACCAACCTACATCCATGGGTAACAAGAGTTGCAATCCACTATGTTGTATATGTTTACACTCGACTTAGGACTCTTTACAGTGGTAGACACCCGCTTACTCACTAACCTAATCTATGTAAACTTGATCAACCCCGATCACAACCATAGTCCTTCACACACTTTTCTGATGCTGCTCTTTTTCTGTCATGATTATCTTAACTACACACAGTTAAGAATAACACAATACCTATAACTGGTATAGACACATGTGATTGCTCAACTCCCTTAAGCTTCACACGATTTATAACAATTAACCAAAGCCTAAAACTTTACACAAAACATAAAAAACAAATAAAAAACGCACTCAAACTTGCTCTTGCTTGCTCTCTCTCAATTTGCCTTGAATGCGTTGAATGCCTTCCACCAAAAGCTATGAAAATAGCTTTATATAGTATTTGATATCAATGTTTGGATAATAATAAAATATTATAGGAAGTGATAATATACTCTCCTAAGTAAACTAGAATACTTAAATAATATCCTAATCTAATAAGAGATAATCAATGCAAATATAAAACTTCTTATTTCAACTAGGATACCAAATCCAAACTTATTCCTATTTAACTAGGATACCAAATCCAAACTTATTCTTATTTAACTAGGATACCATATCAAAACTTATCTTATTTTAATTAAAATTCTCTGAATACAAAATATCTATATAAAATAAATGAGATTAAGAAAATATCCACATTTAATGTTTTTATCACATGATGACAAAATACTCATGTGCAATGCACATGCCATGTGTGCTAAGTCTAGAACCAACAATCTCCCCTTTTGGCATCTTGTGATGAAAACATCTAAATGTTTCAAAAATAAATGCATGAGTACATGTAATGCAACTAAAATGAAACACAAAAACAAAGACCATAATGACAACCTATAAAAAATAAAGAAACAACCAAATAACACCAAAAACATCCATACTTCTCCCCCTTGTTTTCTAAACAAGTACCAAAGTATAAAAGAAAAACAAAATGATAAACAAACCTCCCCCTGACTAAATGTTCACCCCTTTAAATTGTGCATAAATGTGAAAATAAAAATTTTAAAAAACCAAGAAACTAATTAAATCAACTACTCCTCTAACTAAACAAACTCCCCCTTCAAATCAATTTCGCTGACCTAGAACTTTTGACACGTCAGAATATACTTAAGAGGATCAAACTGAGTCAGACATAAAGCACTGGTCGTAAGTTATGCAAACAGTAACTGAAAACAGTTGAAATTCATATAACAAAAATATCTGGACATCATATAATCTTTTTATAACCAATCATGTATCAGAGCTATGGATAAACATCAAACATAAATAATTTTTCATTATTTCATCACTTAATCCAATTGAGTGGTCAACTTGAACATGCTTCTTACACATACAAAAGTTAATCTCAATGTGAATTTTCTGAATCAATACAGTAGCTTTCACACATGTATAGAGGTAGTCCTTTTCCATTTGAGTGGGTAACCTCAACATATTTCCAAGATACATTGAAGTTACTCTTAATGGATGGTTTTCACACATCATATACTAGTAGCCCTCTCTATATTTGACATGAAATTACCAGCAAAATTATACAAATAAAACAACTCAAGCATGCTTTAAATATAAATAGACTAATGATGATACAGATATAAACAACAAAACTAAACACTATTATAATTCAAGTAGCTGACAAGTGCCAATGTCCTTTCTCAGTTTTTCAAATCTCAGTGCATCTTAGTGCTTATATGAACAGGTCAACTAGATAATTCTCAAATGAAACATGCTCAGTGCGGATAATCTTGGATTCAACAAGTTTCTAAACAACAATATTTGTCATCACTTGTCTAACTGAAAATTTTTAAACACTTTTTATTTCCTGTCACATGTTTAGAACAAGCACATTCATCATTTGAAGAAACATTAAGTGCAGTAATTTTGCAGTGAGTTTCATCTTTCTTAACCCAAATCTGTCGTGCCTTATATGACTGTCTAAACTGACTTGTCCTTTTTCTTTAAAAAATTTTACAATTTATAGCACCTAGGTCTAATGTGACCTTTAACACCACAAAAATAGCAAGTAGGAACAAATTTTCTCACCTTTTCTGGATTTGAAATGAAAGAACTTATTGAGCAAGCAAAATCAGTCATATCTTTAGAGCTTGAGTCAAAAGTGTTATGGGAATTTGAAGCTTTGACAAACACTATCTTTGATGTTAAAGCACCATTCTTTTCATCATAACCCAGACCATGTTTGATGGAGTTATCACGGCATAAACTCAGAATTTGATCAAGCTTTGCTGAGCCTATCTTGAGTTGATTAATGCACTTGTTTGTCTTATCCAATTCTGCAATAATTTTCTGGATACATTTTGTCTTGTTTGTCACAGCAGCTTCCAGTTTTATGATTTTTTCATCTGCAGATGCTATTTCACTCTTGAGCACTTCTTGTTCATTCTGAAGAGTTTTGATATGTACTTTTTGCTTCTCCCACATCTCATAAAGTGCATCAAACACCTCCTAAAGTTCTCTATAGTATTCAACATCCTTCTCAGCATCTGACTCATCAATGTCTGATTTGTTCTGTTCTGTTATGTCAAACACAACATCTTCATGTATGTCGGACGTAACTGTTTGCTCTTTATCTGAAATAGTCCCATTGAATGCTAAAAAATTGTTGGAGCCGTCCTCATCTGTTTCTGAGTTATCATCACTCCATGTTGCACACAAACTCCTTTTCTTCTCATAATTAGGACACTCTGTTTGAATGTGCCCAAATCCTTTGCATTCATAACATTGAATACCCTTTCTCTCAAGCTTCTCTTGATTTTTTTTTTTGCAGGTTCTTTACAAAAGTTCTCTGAATTTTTCTTCTTGAGATGTTTCTTCATATATTTGAGAAAATTCTTTGTCAAATGAGTAAGTTCATCATCAGATTCATCAAGATTTATGTCATCTTTTTCTACTTTTTCTACAGAAGAAAAAAAGGCAATACTCTTTTCCCTCCTTCTTGACTTTAAACCCATCTCATATGCTTGAAGAGACCCAATCAATTCATCAACTTGCAACGATTTCACATTATTGCTTTCTTCGATAGCTGTGACCTTAGGCTGAAATTTTTCTGGTAAAGATCTAAGTATCTTGCCAACAATTTAGCCTCAGTATATTCCTCACCAAGCATATAAGTAGAGTTTGTAATTTCACAAAGTCTAGTAAGAAATTCATTAATGGTTTCTTCTTCATGCATAACTAAGTTTTCAAATTTAGAAGTCAAGGTAAGCAACTTAGATTCTTTAACCCTTTGAGTACCTTCATTCTTTACCTCAAGGATATCCCAAGCTTCTTTTGCAATGGTACACTTTGAAATTAATCCAAACTATTGAAGGTTGACAACATTAAAAATAGCATTGATGCCTTTGGAATTCCATCCAGCTAATCGATATTCAGCTTTGCACCACTCATTCTGTGGTTTCTCAATCTGCTACCCAGCCTCATTAGTTTTTTGTTGGGGGTGTCCAACCATGAACAATGCTCGTCCATACTCTCTCATCAATTGATTTGATGAAAGCTCTCATCTTGACTTTCCAATAAGCATAGTTTGCATCTTCAAGTAACGGTGGTTGAGTGACCGATCCTCCTATCCGAAATCCTTCCATACCTACCAAAAAAAATATGATCTACACTAGTATGTCAGTGTACCTGATATGATACCAATTGTTAGGTTTTGTAGCATATGGAAGTTACGAATAATATAACTGAAAACAGTAATGTAAATCGACACAAGAGGATTTTTACGTGGTTCAGTTATAACCAACCTACATCCACGGGCAACAAGAATTGTAATCTACTATGTTGTATGTGTTTACACTCGACTTAGGACTCTTTACAGTGGTAGACACCTGCTCACTCACTAACCTAATCTATGTAAACTTAATCAACCCCGATCACAATCATAGTCCTTCACACACTCTTCTGATGCTGCTCTTTTTCTGTCATGATTATCTTAACTACACACAGTTAAGAATAACACAACACCCATAACTGGTACAGACACATGTGATTGCTCAACTCCCTTAGGCTTCATACGATCTATAACAATTAACCAAAGCCTAAAGCTTTACACACAAAACAAATAAAAAACGCACTCAAACTTGCTCTTGCTTGCTCTCTCTCAATTTGCCTTGAATGCGTTGAATGCCTTCCACCAAAAGCTATGAAAATAGTTTTATATAGTATTTGATATCAATTGTAATCCTTATCATGATCCTGTAGAATCTCAATAAAACTCATAAGGAAAGTTTGCATAATAATCAAATATTATAGGAAGTGATAATATGCTCTCCTAAGTAAACTAGAATACTTAAATAATATCTTAATCTAATAAGAGATAATTAATACAAATATAAAACTTCCTATTTCAACTAGGATACCAAATCCAAACTTGTTCCTATTTAACTAGGATACCAAATCCAAACTTATTCCTATTTAACTAGGATACCATATCAAAACTTATCTTATTTTAATTAAAATTCTCCTAATACAAAATATCTATATAAAATAAATGATATTAGAAAAATATCCACATTTAATATTTTTATCACATGATGACAAAATACTCATGTGCAATGCACATGCCATGTGTGCCACGTCTAGAACCAACAGAATTGATATAATAAAAATTTCTATTTTATCTTTTAATTTAATTTCTATCGGTAATTTAGTAAATTTGATAAAATCACGTTTAACAAAATATTCTACTGCGATTTACGACAGAGAATATTTGCAGGACTTTTCAAAACAAAAGGTAGACAACCAACTCAAGTTTACACACAATGCATATATAATGCATTCATGAAATGAAGGAAACATGGCGAGCTCAAGTTTATAGCAATGCATTCATAACTAAATGATGAATATATCTCCAAGAACGATACTATCTATAAATTTTTTAGTATTATAGAAAACAAAAATAAAATTCTCTTTGATAGAGAAATTGTTTATCTAACATGTATAGTCAACGTTTATCAGAAAAAATCTTGATTAAACCTATACTTCATGTATTCCTAAGTTCTACGTGCAGCTTATTTTATAAACCTTTTTAAATCTTTACTTCAAAAAAGAAAAAAATAAAAATCAGTTTATTGGGATATTTTGACAATGTAGCACAATGTGGGAGGTTGAGGAAATCTTTATAATAGTAATTGAAAAGGGGTATAAATGAGACTGATTCAAAAGAATCGGAATGCTTGTTAAAGCTTTGAACAAATAATTTTATAAAATAGAGACATGAATACTCTTGAGTTTGATCATGTCATATAAAATTAGGGTGAGTTATCAACGCCTAATTTTTTTTTTGGAAGCACTTTTTTTGTTAAAAATGTAAAAATAAAATAAAATGTTAAGTTAATTTGTTATCGAATAAATTAGAGATTTTGCTTTTTACACCATCTCTACAGCCATTAGTGGATCCATGAAGGAAGCCAGGTCCTTTCTGAAATTTAAAAAATCAATGTTCATTGTAAAAGAGAAGTATTATATTATATATGTAATAGTTGTGCAAGGGTGTAGGTGAAAGACAATGAGGAGATGAGAAATGAAGGCAAAGAGGAGTATAAATACGAGCGATGAAAACTAGAATGATGAGCTAAAAATTCGCAAATGGCTTGGGTACAGCAGTTGTACCCATACAGCCACTGTTCATTTTGTATAAAAATCGTAAATTCATGTAAAAAAGTTGTAGATGAGTATATAAGAGTATATAAGAGTTGTAAAGTTGTAAATAAGTATATAAAAATTGTAAATACAACTTTTATTTATTCGTTTACGACAGAGTTGTAAAGTTGTAAATAAGTATATAAAATTGTAAATACAACTTTTATTTATTCGTTTACGACTTTTATATATCTGTTTATGACTTTTATGCAAGTGAACAGTTACTGTATATATACAGCGGATGTACTGTACACGAACTCAATTCGGAATGAAAGTGCATGATACAGGCACTTGTTTCCTTTTATGGGCTCCATGACTGCCCACTCAACCAACTAAATGGTTCCTCTTGACTTTACAAATTTGCCCTTGAATACAAATCAGAATTCAGTTTTGTAATTCAGTTTTGCAATTCAATCGCTCAATATTCTTTTTACATCAATTGTTCACTTGTCAATAACAGTAACTAATCAAAGGTCGTGGAAAGCCAATATTGCATAATAATATTTACCCCATATTTTAACTAGATTATTATTATTCCTCCTCCTTAAAAATCCTAATTCTTATGTTGTCCTTCATTGTTTCTAATTATTATTTTGTCAACCTTAATTTAAACAACCTACTTGCATTTATTGAAGTGTTATATAGAAACCTCTCTTTCATCTAGATATTATAATTTTTAAAAAAAAGTACATAACTAATAAATATATAAGTTAGTTTACCATATTTTTTCTTTACATAAATAAGAAAACGGTGCTCTACTTTATTATTTGGATTATGACATAGAAGCACTACCAATGTGTTTCAAAAAATGGTTATCATAAAGTAGGTCTACTTGGAGTCTAGATCTACTTAAGTTATATGGAGTCTTTATCATCTTAATTGAATAATCAAATGTGAAACTTTATTTTACAGTTTACAACCATGTAAATTTCTCTTATATTTATATTCTACCATTTTTTTCAAAAACAATATTTTATACTTTTTAATTCCTATTTATTTACCCTTATATAAATTATATTTTTGAATATTTTAAGAAAATATCATATAATTGTTATAGTAATAAAATTTATTTGAAAAAAAAGAGTGGATATTCACATAATAAAATGGATGCAAATAACTTCCATAAAATATTGTTACCTATTTACTTGAAATAACAATGTTTCTATATCAATATAAGTACATGAAGTACCTGAGAGGGATTTTAATAGATAATTTGTTATGCTAAGACTATAAGAAAACAGGAAACTTAAAAACAATTTAGGGTGCAAATAGCATCGAGGAATGATAAGATTTTTGTTATCTTATAAATAGCGATAGCGATTAGACCCATAAATATCAACAAACCTAGACTCTAACGGGACGAGTTTGGGTATCACTTTCATGAATGTGGATAGGATTTGAGCCTACTAGAACCTTACCTAGACTCATGAGTGTTGAGCCTAT
The DNA here is from genome assembly GCA_013180625.2 of Boswellia sacra. Classification (NCBI taxonomy): domain Eukaryota; kingdom Viridiplantae; phylum Streptophyta; class Magnoliopsida; order Sapindales; family Burseraceae; genus Boswellia; species Boswellia sacra. Next base: position 11,582 of record SNVD02013532.1, on the reverse strand, counting down.
TGATGCTGACAAAGCAAGGATCACACAAGCTTTAGATGAGGAGCTAACTGCTAGCTCAACTTAGCTTCAGTGTAGTTCACGTGTATAATAAGGCTAGCTAAGATTCAGTTAGTTAGGTGTGTTAAAGATAAAAGGTTTAAAACAAACATTTACATCACGAGTTACAAAATTTATTTTGAGATTAATTTCATACGTTACAAATATAATAAAAACATGAGTTACGACACTTATTATTTGTAACGTTCATGTTTTTATTAAGAACTTATAGCTTGGGAGTTATAAGAATTGATTTGTAAGTTACCTAAGCTACGAGATTATTATATAAAGGAGTCTCATGGTTCTAACATTAGAATATGAATATTCTTTTACTATTTTCTATGTTTTGAGCAACCGTGACACATGAAGACAGGTTATTTTCTGCCGATGATCGTACTCATCGAGAAGATAGGTTGCGAGTACTAGGTTGTATCCTGGAGCCCTTGAGTACCGATATGACCCGCACGAGGGGAGGACTCTTTGGCTTTAGGACAATGCCTTTGACATGCCTCTCAAGTGCTCAAGCCACATATTTTCTACTCTATCTCTTTACTTGTTCTATTTATTTAATACATTGTTATGTTAATCTAATTTATATTTTATTATTTCTTCAATATATTATTGTTTGATTATATTATTTAAATTTATTATAAATATTCCTAACAATCTAAAGCCAAAAAATGTCTTATATATTTTATTGTTTGCCTTAATTTATCACTGGGTGGTATATAACATGAATAGTTTGTAAAGTATATTGACTGCTTATTTTATTTGTTTATCCAATGATATTTTTATGTTGATAAGTTTTTTTTAGAGGTCTATAAGATTTGGTTATGATGATATATTTTGATTGATTCCATTACTTGTATGATTTAACTATGATATGGTTAGTTGATTGATATATATTTCTTTATATTATGAATATATATTTGTTTGAATTTTTTGGGTGATCTATAGTATAACATTGATTAAGTCATTGTCCTTGCATGAGTTACAAATGTGTGAATGTATAAGCATTAGAAATGTAAGCTTGCATAAGTTGTGAAAGTGTGTTGCCAATTTTCTATTTGTCTTTTCATGTCACATTAAAATATGCATATTGTCATTATACTTTGACATGTAGATTTCGACTTGGCTATTTTTGTGTGGGTGTATATATATTTCTATAGTTTATAAAAGGGGATAAATGTAATTAAAACTTTATGATAATTGCATAGCTTTTGTGTTTTAAATATTATGTTTTACTAAACTATTCTCTTAACCTTGTTTATTTAGAATATTTTATTTTGTTCTTGGGGGAAGCCTAATGCTTTCAAATTGTGTTGACAACGAAAATGTGTATTCAGAGTTATTGGCTCAACTTCATATCGAGATTGGATCTCTTTATCAACCTCAAGACAATATGGTGATAATAGATATTTTTTATTTTGAGGTAATACAAAATTATTTATGTTATTTCTACTATTATCTAGTTAGCATGACTATTTATTTACAATCGAAAAATATTTTTGTGGTATATTAAATCTTTGTTTATTTGTGGTTATACATATGTTGTGGTATTAGATTATTAGTGCATGATGCTTTGAGTTACAAAGAATATAAATGAGTTACATCTAGTGGTTTTATTATCAAAACTTTTTATTAGTTTTTATTGTGGTTTAATAAATACTTCAGTTACAAATATATATATATATATATATTACTAAGTATAATTATTGTTTATGGTTATAAATTAACTAAGAATGATTTATATATTAATTGAATATGTGTTTGCTTTGGAGCTAGCATGCATTTTTAAATGCATTCATAAACTCATATATATTTTTAATGTCTTTGATCTTTATTGCATATTATTATTGATTAAGAATTCAATTTATGAGTTACCTGCATGCATCAAATTTTTATTACACAATAAAGCATGTGTTTTCAATATATATTTATTTAGAAACTCATATCCATGATGGTGTGCAATTAATTCATAGTTTCTTGTGGCCATCATGTGTATTAGATGATAACATCTAAATAATTGATTACTAGAGTATGTTAAAAAGACTAATAGATTATTATGATAATTCATGTGGTTGTATTTAATGAAATTGTAGCATAAATACTAATGATTACTATTAAATATATATATATATATATGAGTTATATATTATATTTGCAGTTTTAGCAATAAATGTCTTATTAATGTGAGAATTGACAAAATATTTTTTAATGTAGGGGTTTCTAGTTTTTAAGCGATTTCATATTTTAGTTCTTAATTTTGTACAATTAAGATGACAATGATTTGAGTGTAGTTATTTTTTTTAATGAGTTTTAAAATTTAACAAATTAACGCATTAATATTTTATGGAGTTATTGCTAGTGTATTTAAAATGTTATTTAATGTGAGGGTTTTCTTTATTTGATGGTTGTTAATGTTTTTATGATATTTTGAGAAAAAAATGATATCATAAGTTATTAAATGATTATTAATTTTATGTATGAGTTTGAAAATATTATTACTTATGAAGTGATTAAGTACTTCTTCAATTTTCTTTATTGTGCCTTTGATATTCCATGCTCTCTAACATTCTTTTTGTGAAATATTATTTAAGAGAGCTAGTGGAAGCAATCATCAAAATAATGGGAACAAGTTCTCAAAAATAAAATCAATGAGATTGTGCAATTATAAAGATTTTCAGCATGCTAATTAATTAATTAAATTGTCGAGGGGGATGTGCTCAAGCCCGAAGGGAGTCACCTAGGGAAGTAACCCAACCTCTATGATTGGAGATCCCATGAAGAAGGTTCAATGGGTAAGAATAATCCGTACTACGTGACTTGTTAAGCACAGTTATAATGACATATCTTAGAGGAGATATGATCCTGCAAATCCCTATGGCAAAGTGCTTGTTATATGTGATGTTAGGAATGATATTTATCCTGAATGAGTCCAAAGGCTAGATACTCTTGCGAGGTATAAGTCACATATACCTTTTGAGGACTCACCTAAGTAAGAGCGTCGTGAGGGCTGCGACTGTGAGAATTGGGCTGTTCTCTAAAACTCTCATGAGAATCAAGATTAAGCGCATGGCCATTAATAACGCTAACTCGCCAAAACTATGACTTCGTCGATATTGTGTGTGTGATAGTTTGAAATTTGGTCAAGAAATCAAGTTCAAGACTTTGTTCACTTAGGTTTCTCAAATAGATACTATCAACACTAAGTATAGGTTCAAACCCGGAAGGTACCTATACCCATTGCATAATAGAAGGTTGCTCTTTATATATAATTTTTATTTATGAGTATTCTTATCTTAATATTTTATTTTATAAAGCTTTAAAGTTTTAGACCTTTTGTGGGGGACTGTTGGAGATAAAAGGTTTAAAACAAACATTTACATCATGAGTTACAAAATTTATTTTGAGATTAATTTCATTTGTTACAAATATAATAAAAACATGAGTTACGACATTTATTATTTGTAATGTTCATGTTTTTATTAAGAACTTATGGCTGGGGAGTTACAAGAATTGATTTGTAAGTTACCTAAGCTACAAGATTATTATATAAAGGAGTTTCATGGTTCTAACATGAGAATGTGAATATTCTTTTACTATTTTCTATGTTTTGAACAACCGCGACACATGAAGACAGGTTGTTTTCTTTCGATGATCGTGCTCATCGAGAAGATAGGCTGTGAGTACTGGGTTGTATCTTAGAGCCCTTGAGTACCGATATGACCCGCACGAGGGGAGGACTCTTTGGCTTTAGGACAATGCCTTTCACATGCCTCTCAAGTGCTCAAGCCACATATTTCCTACTCTATCTCTTTACTTGTTTTATTTATTTAATATATTGTTATGTTAATCTAATTTATATTTCATTATTTTTTCAATATATTATTGTTTGATTATATTATTTAAATTTATTATAAATATTCCCAACAAGATTAATAGGTTGTTAAGCAGTTACCGTGATTCTAGGAGAATTTCCTTGAATCTAGGAACTGTATTACTCACTTGTTTCTTGTATATAAACACTCTCAACACTTAATAAAAATTAAGCTCCCATTTTTCTATTTCTATATTTCCTCTCACAGTATCAGAGCCAATTGGCTAACAGCCGTTCTTTTTCTTGAAATATATGACAAACTTTACTAATTTTCCTTCTTTTTCTAACCAGCCAAACACTATTTCAAGTCATTCAATGGAAAATCTGTAATAGTCTACAACTACAACTTCCTTTAATATTCTTACACTAAGCTTGAGGTTGACAAATCTCAACTATGGATTCTGGAGATCGTTAGTTTTACTGGCTCTCCGATCACATGATCTTGATGGTTATATTGAAGGTACGCGCTCCTGTCCGCCGAAGTTTCATGCTGATTTACAAACTAATTCTTCTTTTGAGGTTTTATCTTAACATGCTACTTGATTGAATCTTGAGTTTACAATTTGGAAGCGTAATAGATCAGTTCATCATGAATCTGTTATTATCATCTATTAGTGAGTCAATGTATGGTCATACTATAAGATGTCACGCTTCACATGATCTCTGAAAAACACTTAGAGCATTTGTTTTTCACTCAATCTAAAGCTCAAGTGTTACAACAAAAAAATAGGTCACAGACATTAAAAAAAGGTTCTATGAATATTGGTAAATACATTCTATGAATGAAAAAGTTAGCAGATACCTTATCTGCTACAGCAAATGTAATTTCTGATGATAAGTTGCTCATGTATATTTTTGGTGGTCTTGCCTCCAAATTTGATGCTGTGATCATTAACCTAACTGCAAGAGGAGACTCTGTCTCATTGTAAGAAGCGCAGTATTTGCTACAGTGCCATGAACTTCGACTGGAATAGTTGAATAGTTCATACTCTCTTGAGGTGCAAAGTCAGAATCAAGTTATGGGACATCTTAGTACAAAGAATTCTGCTAGCTAAAAGTTTAATCATTCTTCTTCGCAACAGTTCTTTCGAAAAGGATACTCACAGAGTATATCTCGTGGAGGTAAATGTAAAGGCAGAGCTGGAGGCCGTGGTCAACTAGTTTGCCAATTGTGTAACAAAATTGGTCATGCTGCATTACAATGCTATTTTAGATTTGATGCAAAATTTCATGGTAGCTCAGGTTCTGGGAATGCAACAGGACAAGTGCAAAATTTTCAATCGTATCAATATCGACCACAAGCTCATGTTCATCAAGCCTTACTCAAGCTATCTCACCTCAGGCTACCTCTTAAGCTTTAGCTACTTATCCTCAGGCTTTTGTTGCCACTCCTCAAACAGTCATTGATCCTGCTTGGTACATGGACACTAGTGCCACTGATCATGTGACAACCGATTTACATAACCTTCAGGTTCATGGAAATTACAAACGAACAGATCAGCTTCAAGTTGGCAATGGTAATAAGCTACCTATACATCAAGTCGGTTTTACTGAATATGAGCTACTAAAATATTCAAAGCCATTTGTGTTACGTGATATTTTACATGTGCTTGGAATTATAAAAAATCTTTTAAGTGTCTCCAAGCTCACCAACGATAATAACATTTCTATTGAGTTTTTTGGCACTCATTATCATGACAAGGATTTGTAGTCTAAAAGCCTTTGTTGGTGGGAACACTTAAGGATGGACTTTAGAAGTTGGAGCTGCCTGCCTCAGTCTTATCACAATTGTCAACCAAGTCTTCTATTTCTTCTTCAACTTCGACTTAATTATCTTCATATCCTATCATATATTCCACTACTTGCACTACAACTACATCAGTTTGTCATGAAAATAATCTCTGGCACCAACGCTTAGGACATCCATGTGTCAAAGTTCTAAATATGTACTTCGTCTTATGAATAAGTTTGTTCCACTGCGGATCAATCCTTAACGTTTTGCTCTTCCTGTAAATTTGGTAGTCAGAATCAATGTGTATTTTCAGCTTCTCTTAATAAAGCATTCTCATGCACTCTGATGTATGAGGGCCAGCTCCTGTGATGTCTTTAGAAGGTTTCGAATATTAAGTATATTTTTCTAGATGATTACAATAGATTTTTATGGATTTTCCCTCTAAAGAATAAATCGGATGTTTATCATGTCTTTATTCAGTTTCATCACATAGTAGAGAGACAATTTGATTATTCTCTTAAGTGTCTTCAATCAGATTTCAGGGTGAATATAGAGCACTAGTTCCTTATCTTTCAGCTCATGGTATATTACCTCTTGTTATTCATGTCCATACACGCATCAAACAGAATGAAAGAGCAGAGAGTAGAAATAGATAGATCGTTGAGAAAGGACTATCTCCTTTAGCCCATGCCTCTATGCCACTTTCATTTTGGTGGGATTTCTTTCAAGTTGCAGTATATCTCATTAATCAGTTGCCTAGTACTATTCTTGGTGGTAAGTCATCATTTGAGGTACTCTTTCATGTCAACCTTCTTATACTCATCTAAAAGTTTTTGGGTGTGCTTGTTACCCTTATTTTTGAGAGTATAATAATCATACCTCTGTTTTTCATACTGCTAAATGTACATTTCTGACGTATAGTTTGCTTCACAAAGGTTACAATTACTTTCATCCTTCAGAGAGACTTTACATTGTCAAAAGTGTTTCTTTTGATGGGAGTTCATTTCCTTTTTCATCAACGACTCTGTCTAACTCAAATCCTAGCTCAGCAACAAGCGATAGTTCTATTTCTTCTAGTACTTGGTTCTTTTCATCACAACTTCCTGTTGAAGCTACATAAGAATTAGCTAAGTCATGTTCAACACCTAGTGTGTCTAGTCGCTAGACAATATCTCAACACTCTACTTGTTCACTAGAAAAGTTTAATGTTCTTCAATCGATCACTTATAGTTCATTAAGCCCAACTACACAGATTCCTTCTTCTTCACCATCCAGTTCTTTGCTTTTACATTCTGTGCTTGGTATTGGCTTAGAAGTTATTTTACTAGTGACAAAACTTAATGCCAATGCTCATCCTTTGCTAACTAGAATAAAGATAGGATCTTTGCCACCCACTAGAGTTTTTCTTCCTGTATCGTTTAGTCCTTCTGACAAACCAAAGAATGTTTCACAAGCTTTGGCTGATCCTAATTGGGCTACTGTAATGCATGAGGAATTTTAAGGCATTACACAATAACAATACCTGGTCTCTTGTGCCTTTTGTGCCTAGTATGAATGTAGTTGGGAACAAATGGGTCTTTAGAGTAAAATGTAAAAAAGATGGCAACCTGCAATGGTATAAAGCAAGGTTAGTAGCTAACGTATTTTAGCAAAACCTAGGCCTAGATTACTTTGAAACCTTTAGTCCAGTTGTTAAACCATCAACTATAAGGATAATTTTTACCACTACCATTTCAAGAGGCTGGGATATAAGCAAGTTGATGTTAATAATGCATTTTTAAATAAGAATTTACCAGAGGAAGTTTATATGCAGCAACTAGAAGGTTTTCATGATTTTATGTATCCTACGCATGTTTGCAAGCTTAATAAAGCTTTGTATGGTGTTAAGCAAGCCCTTAGAGCTTGGTTTGAGAAGCTCAAGTTTGCATACTATGTTGGGTTTTATCAATTCTATATCTGATACAAGTCTTTTTATCTGCAAGACTGGTGGTGTTACTCTTTCCCTTTTAGTCTATGTCGACGATGATGTCCTCCTTACAGGTTTAGATGTTAAGTTGGTACATAAGGTTGTGACTAATTTAAACCAAACATTCTTTCTTAAAGCTCTAGGTTCGTTGAGTTATTTTTGGGATTTGAAGCTTATAGAGACACTACATGGTTATATCTAACCCAAATCAAGTACATAAAGGAACTTCTATTGAAAACTAATATGGCCACTTCAAAAAGTTGCACAACACCTATGACAACTGGTTTGAAGTTGTCTCTGGATGATAATGCTCTTTTCGAGCAGCCTAAAGTGTACAGAAGCACCACCGGTGCACTATAATATCTTACGATGACCAAGCCAGATATAGCCTTTGCTGTCAATAAATTGAGCTAGTTTTTGAAGTCCCCTATTGATGAACACTTAAATATGCATATTTAATAAGAGTTTAATTCATCATATTGCATTAATAGTGTCATTAAATTCCTCAACTTAAGCATATTTGTAGCATTTGCATCTTTGGAATTAATTTCTCTTAATTTTGGTTTTATTGTAGGTTCGGTAAAATTGGCATAACTTTCTATTTATAGATCAGAATGGTGCAAAACTTAATGTTTTGAAAAGCAGATTCAATTGTCTACAAGATTGCATTTCACAAGCATCATCAAATTCGGGCTCTTAGTGGACCAAAATTGGGCTTGAAGTGAACCCATCTACAGTCTCGGCCCAGTCTGACCAGGCCTCAGTATTTGGACCGTATCTCTCAAAATACGTATCCAAATTGTGCAAATCAATATGTTCTAGAAAGCTGAGAGAAATATCTACAACTTTCATGAAGACATGTGATTAAAATTCACAACATTTCGATGTCAAAATTGATGGTCAAAGTCGGTGCCTAATGATCCCAATTGTCAAAGATATTTACAACTAATATTTGACAATTATGCCCTTGTAATTGACAAGTTTGCCCCTGGATGTATCTATAAATAGAGGTGCCTTGTGACCCATTAGGGCATCTTGGCCTTGGCTGGAACATTTTGGCTTTGGCTAGGATCTTGTATTGTGTTTTGTGTGTTTATGTTATTAATGAATTTCCTTTTTCTTGCATTTTATTTTCTTTCTATTATAATGTTCTTCTAATTTCTCTTTTGCTAAGGTGAAAGGGTGAAACCCTTGATATGAGAATAAGGATTCTCTAACCCTTAATATGTGCTTAATAATCTTAATCTTATAATGTTTATTCAATATGATTTATATTTAATTTCTTAATCAATCTTGACACCACTCGTAAAGTGGAGGTCTTGATCCATTGTCGACAATCCTTGGCACATCAAATGCTTGGATCCTTTCTAAATGATGTATGGTTCTTCCTTACCGACACGAATCTAGTTAGGAACCTTGATTTGTTGTAGACATATGGTGATTGGCACATTGGATGCTTGAACCCATTTACAAGAAGTGGTATAAATATTGGTAATGAAACAAATATAATTCATATAACTAAAATGGGTTAATTATCCTTATTTGAAATATCAAGGGCGGATCCCCTAACCTTAGCCTTCATTGTTATTGTGTTAATTCCTCTTGTATTTTAATTATTCTATTGTTTATGAACTTTTTATTTTATTTACTATGGTAGGTTCTACCACCTTATGAAATTGTTCTTTAATTTACTATGGTTGGTTATACCACCTATTTCCATGGATGGTTTTACCTCCTCTTGCTTTTTGTTTTATATTTGAATGGTCGGTAATACCACCTACTACATCTTACATATTTATTGATATTATCTTGTTATTTCTTGAATTATTCATATCATATTTGCTTACTTATAGTTTGTAGCGATAAAATCCCCTTCCTCGTGGATCGACCCCGGTCTCACCGGGTTTTATTACTTCGACACTCCTATACTTGGGAGGCAATCCTATTTTCGGATGTGTCAAGTTTTTTGGCGCCGTTGCCGGGGAAGGTAAAAATTGGCGTGCAAAATTGTAAGTGTTCTCTTTTCTCATCTTAGATCTAAATTTTTTATTTTTGTGTTTTCATCTTTTGCTCTCTTTTCTTCTCCCTTTCTTGCATGAAAATTTGGTCACGAACATCTAGTGGTAGACTTGTTAGAAAAAACAACTTCCTTAGAAAACATGGACAATCATGAGGAAATATTCACGGATGAAGGGGACAACCGTTCGCAACAAAATGATCAAAACCAACGAAGAACCCTCAAAGACTACATGAATCCGGTAAGGACTAGTGCACCATCTTGTGTAGTTTCTCCTCCAGATTCAATCCATTTCAATTTCAAACCAAGTTTTGTTCGACTTCTACCCACTTTTCATGGCCTTGACATGGAGAACCCATATTCGCACTTGAAACTCTTTGAAGAGGTATTTAGCTCCTACACTGACCCAAATTGTAGCATAAACACCATTAGATTAAAGCTTTTTCCTTTTTCTTTAAAAGATAAAGCTAGAACATGGCTACAAAATTTGAGGTCGAATTCCATCAGTTCATGGGATGAGATGAAACAATAATTTTTGAAAAAATTTTTTCCTACCCATAGAACAAATTCTCTTAAAAGACAAATTTCTGATTTCTCTCAAAGACAAGGAGAAACCCTTTACCAATGTTGGGATAGGTATAAGGAACTACTTAATACCTGTCCTCACCATGGGTTTGAAACTTGAAGAATAGTTGCACACTTCTATGAAGGGTTAACACCTCAAGATAGGCAACTAGTGGAATTAATGTGTAATGGAGAAATTAAAGAAAAAGACCCTGAGGAAGCACTTGACTTCCTAGATTCCTTGGCAGAAAAGCCACAAAATTGGGACACTGCTGGCACCTATGAGGTACCAAGCAGGGCCCTAACCTCGACATCCAATAGAGGCATTTACAACCTTAGGGAAGACCATGACCTTCAAGCCAAATTTGCATCCCTAGCTAGAAAAGTCGAGGCTTTAGAGATGAAAAAGAGTGGTCAATTGAAGTCTATTCAAGAAAATGTCTGTAACATTTGTGATGACAATGACCATTCTACTGATGATTGCCCAACTTTGCCTGCCTTTAGGGAATGTCTCCATGAAGAAGCCAATGCCTTTGAACACTTTCAAAAGGCCAAATCACAATCCATATTCACAAACCTACAATCCTGGTTGGAGAAATCATCCAAATTTTAGCTGGAAAAATGACAATCATGCACAATCTTCACAAGTCCCTTTTCAAACACGACAAAATTTTCAAAATTCTCATGATCATGCATATGCTCCTCCTCCTAGGAATGACTTTGAAGAGACATTGCATTCATTCATTACAAAGCAAGAGACTTTCAATAGTCAAACTGCTCAAACATTAGCAAATTTGTCAGAAACTCTTGCAAAATTTGCATCTACATTTAGCATCCAAGAGAAGGGAAAATTTCCTTCTCAAACATTGCAAAACCCCAAAGATCAATCTAACTCAAATGCAGGAAGTTCAAGTAACCATTACTTTGACCAAGCCAAGTCAGTCATGACCCTTCGCAATGGTAAGATTGTTGGAAAACACATTCCTGACCCTTGTGAGAAAGAAGAAGAATCGATCTCTAAAGGGCAGGAAGAGGCTGCTAAACCAACACCTAGTGAAGAGGAAACCATATCCTTATCTGTGCCTCCATTTCCTCAAGCATTAGCCACACAAAAGAAACAAACTCATAGTTCTGAAATCTTTGAAATTTTCAAACAGGTAAAGGTCAACATTCCCTTGCTTGATGTGATCAAACAGGTACCTTCTTATGCAAAATTTTTGAAGGACTTGTGCACTGTAAAAAGAAAACTAAATGTGAAAAAGAAGGCTTTTCTAGCTGAGCAAGTAAGTGCTATTCTTCAAAATAATAATACAGTGAAATACAAGGATCCAGTTGTCCTACAATTTCATGTGTTATTGGAGAGCATAAAATTGAACAAGCTTTACTT